>JAECUM010021716.1:0-53372 GCA_016617855.1 Megalonaias nervosa | reverse complement strand
CACTCAGTCTACAGACATATTTCTAAATCATGAAGAAACGAACAGGTTCCGTACTGAAGGACCCATCGTTTGAACAAAATTTAGTTCTCAAGAAATACTCTCTGTAATAAAGTAGATAAATCGTAGAAAAGCCTTGGACACTGATGATATTCAAAATGAATATTTACTTTCCGGGGAAAAATTAACAAAATTAATCACAATGCATTTTAACGTTGTAATAGGCAAGTGATATATTCCTTGTGATTGGAAAGGAATGTTAATTGTGCCCATATTTAAAGGTGGAAGGAAATCTAAAACAGACCCTGATAATTATAGAGCTATTTACCTGTTGCCTGTTTTTATACAAACTATTTGAAAAGTGGCTATTCGATAGATTGATTAGATTGTGTAATATTACTACATATAACTTCTCTAATATCGAACTACAATAGTTTCAAAAAGAATTTAGTAGTATAACAGCATACTTCAATATACACGAAGATATTCTTTTCCACTTTAGAACTAGATTCCAGAGTGTTTACCGCCTTCAAAAAATTTAATGGACAAAGTTTTTGCTGGTAATAAACGAACCATACTCAGAATATATAAAGTATTCTCCTGATGAAGGAATCAAATCCAGAACCTTTTCCAATAAAACGGGGCATCCGGCAAGGAGGTGTTTTATCAACATTCTTATACCTTGTTTACATTAACAACCTTCCACAAGAATTACAGGAGTCAAAATTATTGCTACTTGTTGGGTCCATTCCATCTAGAAATCCAACAGTAGCGGAGGATCTAACTCTGCTTGCAAACATACCAATCGATTTGCAAAAGATGCGTGATAAAGGTAACATATTCCCCCTGAAACGGAATTTAGCCTTGATTGGTAATAAAACCTGTGTATTAGGTTTAAACCAGAATAGATAAAGCACGTGAAAAAAGTCTAAGTGGAATAAAGGAAGCAATACTAAACCTATTTTAAATGAAACGAACATTTTGGAATCCCTGTTCGCTCCAATATGAAATGTTTTACAAAAGAAGGCGGGGCTTGTACTAAAGGCAGAAAATCATGTCATTTACTTGTAGGAATTGGTACAAATGAAGTTAGAGTCAATCCCCTTACCTACGTCCGTTTGTATAAAACAACTGTGATATCATCAGCCCTTTATGGCAGTACAGTTTGGTCGAATATCCGGCTCAGACATTTAAAAAAGCTCGATGTAGCTCAGTATATTTGCACTAAAATTCTACAAGGATTTCCTCAAGCCACACTCTCATGAATGAGCGAATGTTTACTGGGGAGAAAGTTAATTGTATCGGAAATTTATAAAAAGAAACTTAACATATTTGGCAATTTGTACAGCCTTCTAGAAAATGTAACATCGAAAGAATATTTATATTCAGATTATTCATATATCTTTCTAGAAACGATGCTACTGAACAGAAAGGTCTTAATCCCGATATATGCAACATTTTGCAGAAATATAATCTTTATGAAATTATTGAATGTTTTGTTACAGACAACATATTTCCCGGAAAAATACAATGGAAACAAATTATAAATCACTCTACTCATGAGTATGAAAACTAACTCTTTACCAACTTGTTCCACAATGACATGTCTTACAGAAGATTAAAAAATGTTCATACTTCTATAAAACCCTCAATATTATGGCAAAGTCCTAAAACAACAAAATAATTACAGTTAATTACATCCCTTGCAAACGTCCTGTTCACTGTTCCAACTAATACCGCACAAATTTGTAAGCACTGCAGCTATTCTTACACGGATGTAATGATCCATAGATTTATTTGCTGTCAAAGCACTCTGCGACACAGAGAGATATTTTGCACACATAGATAATTTTAACATTCGTCTCGGTGTGTTTCTTAGTAATATATCAGATAAAGAATTTATACAACATCTCCTGTGTATGGAATTTCCCAACGGTATCAGCTTAGACGAGCCCGAACCACTAAGGAATTTTAAATGTCTTCTTCAGTGTTCTCTGCATCTGTAATGCATGGATTCTTTACTTAATAATAAGAACGATTTTCAGATTACCAAGATTTGGTAGACAAATGATTATAGAAAACATGATAGTCGTATTTTCTTGTAGGCTATTTATGACATAACATATAAATGTTACTTATTGTACAAAATTAATGATGACGTGCACAGTCACTAAGTTTTAGGCTTTGCCAACTTTACAATAAATACAGTGCTCTCATATGAAAAACTCAAAAGGAAGCTGCACTTCTAAGAGACATCTCTCATGTTCACGTATTATATATAACTAATGCATTTTTCCTCTCTCTTACTTTTTCCTATGTTTTACATCCATTTTCCACTGTTTGAATCATTATCTCTGAAAAGAGGAAATAAAGATTGATGATAACAAATAAAGTAAACCTTTATTCTGCTAAATAACTTTTGCAAACGTTATCTGCACAAGAATTGACTTCTTCCAGGCAATACAGATATAAAAGGAACACAGGTGTAAAAGAAATAAAGATATAAATGAATGTAAAAAGACACGAAAGTATATAGTATATCAGATGATTTTGAATTGAAAGTTTTCATGTCAAGTAACCATTTATGCAGAATCAGCGGCAATTTGGAAACACCTTTATATTAATTGCTGTCATTTTTCCACAACATATCAAACGTATAACTGTTTTTTTAAAAGAAGGAATAAGAAAAACTAATATGACTATTATTTTTAAAATATGAATTGTTTTAAAAAAATCAAGAGAGTTTATTCTGGAAAGGTTTCGTTCTGGATGATTGGATGTAAGAGAAAAATCGAATGTGCAGGGTATTATCTAAAGAAATGAATTTCTTACTAAAATGTATATATCCCTTGATATTTGTGTACATGAAAGGCCATAGTTATTTATATCCGTGTGTTAAAATGAATCACTAAAAAGCACCGTATATATTGTTGTTGGACATACTGTCGGTTCTTCAAGATTTAATAGGATTAAAAGTATGTATTTGCTACATAATTTGCCAATTGGTAAGAAATTGTAACAGAAATTACAGCATTGTCGGCTTCAGTTTATCTGTAAACCCTGTCTCTTGTAACAAAATTACAAACCAATATCACTTCATGCCTGATAACCTTTGTTCCAGCTTGCCCTTTTCAACCACCCCCTCCAAATCTGCGTTGATACTGATTGACGATATGTGGATCAGATGTCACCTGTTCATTAAAATGTGCAATTTAGCTGCATGCAAATCTTTTCTGAGCAAACCTGCGTACACTTTAGACATATAAACGATAATTGGTAACAACCATATCTAGCACAAAATTCGATATGGTCTCAGGACATATAGTTGTGCTATTCCACGTGGATTTACACGTCACTAAACATTGGATTTGCTCCGGAAATATAATGTACATGTCGCCAGAAAAGCAGTTCAGCCACGTACATGACCAATTAGACAGATAAAGGAAAAAAGTATTAAATACATTTGTTATGACACGACTAAGTAACTGTTATCTCTTATGCAACGAAGCCGTGTCTAAAGGCAATGCTAAATGCTAAACGTAGAACCACGACTTCTCATTCTTTTTAATTTGTTCACTTGGCAATATGTAATACATATGCCATATAAACAGAAGAGGATCAGTTGCCAAATTCACCTTCATGTGTTGCAATAAGTATTCTTTAATGGAAAAGTTTGCCAAACACACCAACGACACCAAGCAGACATTGTAATGAATGCAAATTGCGATCAGAAAAAAAGGAGTGATGACAGATTTTCTCAAAATCACCCCCGCCCCCACCCCAAATAATAATAAAAATAATATAAAATGAAATAAAGAATGAAAAGGAAACGAAATATCAAAAACATGTTAATATCTTTATTCCGTTATATTCACTGGGCAATTGTTGTGAGGTGGAGGGAGAGTCATCATTGGAACGGGGTCATTGGAGCACTAAAAACGCATGGACTATTGCGGTTTTACAATTCCAGGACACCTCCACCCCTCTCCCCCACCGATTTTCCATGTGCATTTGTTCTTTCCTGATTTGAACCGTTTGCATGTATTTATCAGTGACAACAAAATTCATTGCATGATTAGTCTGGGGTTTCAGAAGGAAAATCGATGCATTTGGCCTCTCCATGTAATTTTTGTGACTTTTAGTGAACTTTTTGATCAGTCTCCATTGTAAGACGTCAAACTAAATGCCATCGTGCAAAGCAGCGAATCTTCCAGACAATGAGTTTCTCCTAATATCTATGCATTTTATTCACTCGTTTTATATGAGAGAGGTAAAACGACCCGATATAGTTGCTATGTTAGATTTATTGATGTTTAAAAGTCGACTAAATTATAAAGACGGATGATAGATTCCACCAGTGATATACACAAAAGAATTAATACCGACATTGGTAAAGGAAAATTAATCTACAAGCATATTATGGTGTCTAGGCAAGTTAGATCGGTAGATGGGTTGCTGATTAATTAATTAGGTAACCAGCCAGCTAGCTAAAATAGACACGAATGGGTAAATATGTACAGATAAAAAGATCACAAAAGTTTAACAAATGGAGTTTAAATGTTCATGAATGTTTTAAGTGTAAAAATACATTTAAAGGAGAAATAGAAAATGAAGTAGAGAGCGAGAAAAAGAAAAGTACAACTCAATGATACTTCTATCGTCAGTCTGCTTTCGTTACTTCAACCAAAGAAAGAAAAAAATATGTCGATACATATAAAGAAATATATGTTTACAGGAGCGAATCTATGAATATTGTTGGGCCGCTGGTGGTGGAGGGAGCTTATAGAAAGAGGCAATTGGACTGCGTGATGAAACGACGTACCCAAAGCTCCTACACTTTAAGCGTTTGTGCGATATATTTGTCAAACTGTAAAGAAAATTTAATCTTGGAAACGTTCTGGTTGTTTTGTGCTGGTATTAGTTTTGGTGCGGGAATGGAGGAAGGATTGGAAAGTCTGTTACCAGCTCCGGCCCCTCCCCTATCTGCCCTGTACATGTTGAAAATGTCGTTTTTATAGTGTTGAAATTGAATATTACAAAGAAATTAACCATTAATGATAAAGAAAATAATTTTTTAATGATTAATCAGCACAAAGAATTCCTGACCTCGGTAAGTTTGAAGCAATTCATTGTTGGATATGATAAAGTACCAAAAAAGGAACGAATTTAAAGGGAAAAAGGTAAAAATCAGTAAAAAAATTACATTGATTTTGACAATGCTTGGTATAGTTCTTTGAGAATGTAATTTTGTGTTCACCGCTACGAAGAGATCATTTACTCAGTTCATTGTCACCTAATAAACAATGCGGTCGATTATACAAGAAACAGCAAAGTTAGAACTTCACGAGCAAGAGAAATATTTTGTCCCCAACTATTTTTTCCAGCAATATCTACAAGAAAGGAGCAAGAAATATTACATCTCTGGAATGGCACGGTATGAGGATCTAAGAAGTAGACACACAATATATGTAAACATCTAATCCTCTTATCATAACTTACACGAATCATTTTCCTTAACGTTGACATGTAAACCTTCATATATTAAGGCCATTGACTGATCCATAGTCAAGATCCTTTGTGACATTAATAATAAGGCATTATATAAAGTTGTACAAAAAACGTTTAATAAAAGAATGTACATGATATATTGTGATTGCACTAATTCAGTTTTCATTAGAGACTTGTGTATACCATTGTGCATTTGAGATTGTTACGACAATGCATATCATTTGTGACGTTATCTCAGTGAGGTCATTATTTATCAATAATAATAGTTGTCTTCTGTTTTTTTCCAGTTATTTTGCATATGAAGAAGCATACAGAATATGCGAAACTAGTGGCACAAATTGATTAACGTTTGTTTTGTTGCTTTAATTTTAATTAAAAAAAAATATATCAGAAAATCTAAAGTTTCTGAGTTGACGAAAAATATAATTTCCTTTATCCTGTATATGTTATTCCCCTCTAACAGATTCAAAATATGTCAAACTATGGTTTTTAGTGACCTGCATCACTTTGCAATAAATTGTTTGCTTTTAAATGTTTCATACATGTTAATATCAGCTTAGTCCTGACTTAATTTAGCATCAGATACACAAACTACTTTGAAATTTTCCTCTTGTGCTTTTCGTCGTTGACAAGGCATTCAGTGTATATAACAGGCCAATGCAAATCTGCGTCTTGTGGAGAGAGAGAGAGAGAGAGAGAGAGAGAGAGAGAGAGAGAGAGAGAGAGAGAGTTAGTTAGACCCTATCAACTGGAAGATCCTTGTGAGATGCATTCCAGGGCAAAATACTTGTTCCATTAGTCCCCTCTTTCAACATGCATCGGTCCAATTCTACATCCTTGAATAATTCCAATTTCTATGAATTGACCTCTTTTTCTACAATTTGATTGGATGTAAAAGGTCACGTGATACTAATCTGGAAATTTTTACGCATCGATAAATTATGCGGACTACATTTGGTTCCTTGTTTCCCGGTCATTTTATGTGAAGTTTTATCTATATCAGCGCATTACACCATGTTGATAAAAGCAACAAGTCCCCTCTGCCCCCAACTCGGTGATTTCCGATCAAAATTTACAAACCCCAGATTAAAGTCGCCCATTAGAAGTTAAACAATATAATTCCACAGACCTTCCTTCACTCCAATACTCTCTCTTTTTGCCGAAGACGGAATATGGCAGTCTTTTCAAGACAATCTTCAGTTTTAATTGCATTTCGCTTCGATAACATGTTCCAGGAACTCTTAAAAGTCAGGGTCATGTGACGAGTAGGGGATCTCAGTAAAACGCACGCGAGTTTGCTTTTGAAAGATCGAAGCGTGCAGAAAGCAAGAACAACGGATGATATAACAACACGTGCCATACGCAAACATAATATTAAAAAAAAGAATTGTCTGGTTTAAATAGCATCAACAATTATTTTTAAATTACAAAAATAATAATAGGAAGCTCCTTAAATAACTGCCATGATCCGCTTTGGCACTTTAACAGATATTACTACATAACAATCGACCACTCTTGGCTAAAGAAGATCGGGCTATGTGTTCTAGTGAAGAGGCTAATCAAAGAACACTGCTGATATGATGACAGATAGAAAGTAAATTTAAATGATAAGAATTAAATGATCATGGCTGGGTATTTATGGATGTGTAAATTGTTACCTTATCACTCACAAAGTTAGCATAAAGTCCTTCGGACTTTATTTACTTTGTGAGTTATTAGGTAAAATTTACATATATATACCCAATCGTGATCGTTTAATACTATAATATGCCAAATTATTAATCATGTACAAAATATAATTCCAAGATTTTCTACAAATTATGGTACAAATATTAATTTCGGGTGATTTTAAAAGTAGCATCGAAATTTTCGACCATATTGGAAAACCAATATGGCATTTACACAAAACAACCGACACAAAGAACTTTGTAACATATGTCCGTAATATCCCTTCTTCAAATTTACATGAAAAGGCCGACACAAAAGAAATTTATAATGCTAAAGCTAAAGAAACCTTAAAGAGGAAGAAATAAATATTTGCCAAGAAATTCTTATCAATTGTCGCTGCGTAATAGGTAATAATTATAACCACACAAAACGAGTCGCTTTTCGTACGACTAGGGTAGAAACCAGAGTTGTTCAAATTGATAGATCGAGTGCATTACACACCTTACTGCATTAGGGTACGGGGCCCCGGGTGGTTGAGTGGTCTAAAGCGTTCACCGTTACGGATCACTGCCATCTCACCTCTGTCTGCATGGGTTCGAGTCTCGGATTAGGCCAATGTGGGTATGTGAGTAGCTTCTCGTGGGTCGGTGGTTCTTTCCGGGCTTTTCCCGGGTTCTTCCTCCACCATTTATACATGTATAGCCTATCTTGTGCTGACAAATGGCGTTACACCCTACAACAACAACAACAACATTAGGGTACACAGTGGCGGTTGCTGTTTACTTAACTGAGCTCCCTGACTTTCAAGAAACACGTCCTGGTTAGCATGCACAGCTGGGAGTCAGAAAGAGTGTCTTAATCTACGGCGTTGCGTTTTATGGTCTGCATAATCACTAACACTGATATTACGATCGTATTTAATGAGTAGATGTTACCTCTCAGTCCCTTGTTGCACTTCACTTTAATTATTTAAGACGATAAAGGCAAAAAATTTTCCTTTACATTTTAGGTATTCCTATTCTCTATTTCATCTTCAATGTACAGACGAAAGTCCGATACCAGTAGTGGGCATATACAGAGACGAAAGGCCAGGAACGATTTGTAGGCATAAAAACACCGAATCCATTAGGAATGAAGTCTGTATGTATTACGAGTACATAATCGCTATTCGCATACCACTATTAACACGAAGAAATTTAGCAATATTTTAAATTAATGCAGATTTTGAAATCCAGCATGCTGCTTTATAATATCTCTCTCTCTCTCTCTCTCTCTCTCTCTCTCTCTCTCTCTCTCTCTTAAGACAGGTGCAATAGTACTGAGCAATTATGTTATTTATTTGCTTCGAATTGCTTTCTGCTGATATTATGTTGCCATTGAAAAAATATTAAAATTTTATTGAATCCTATGATAAGCAAGGCTGACAATGACTTTTATATGTGGGTGGGGTATAATGTAAATAGACCTCCATTTTCGATGCCACTAAAATTATTTTTCACAAATTATACTGCGACCGCCCCCGTGGCCTAGTGGTTTGAGAGTCCGCCTAAGATGCGGGAGGTCGTGGGTTCCAACCCCAGCCTAGTCATACCAAAGACATAAAAATGGAACTAGCAGCTGCCTCGCTTGGCGCTCAGCATTAAGAAGTTAGTGTTAGGACTGGTCGGCCTGATGTCAGGATAAAGTGACTGGGTGGGACATGATGCTACTTGTCAGGGCCATGATGCCCGAGTGCTAGACATCACTATAAACTGTCACACTGCATTCATCGTAGCGATATGACTGAAAAGTTGTTAAAGCTATGTTAAAAATCTGAAACACACACACACACATACACACACTTCATACTTTACCTTGAAGAACGAATCTAATTGTAAAATCATATACATCAAGAAATAGCAATCTTGCATATATACATTAGCAACATCAATTATTGTACATGCACTGAAACCATAATTTTACTCGAAAATGCTTCTACATTAAAAGTAAGCCGTCCTCGAACATAAGTCGGGGAAAAATGTCACTGATCAATATTAATATAATCAGGGGCTTATTTTGGACGTTTTGCATTTTATAAGGCTCAGCAAAAGAAAGCCAGTGTAGGCATATAATAACCAGGGCTCAAATTAAGGATCTCAAAGAACATGAAACAAATGCAATTACAGCACGTTGTTGTCGTGGAACTGAAGACGTGAAAGTTTATAATTCTAAAACTTATAATTAATACCCGGCATTGAGACAAAAAGTGAACATGTGAAAATGTAAATATTTCAAATGTTGAACTGGGGATTTAAATCAGATATTGTAATAAATAAGTATGGAAACATATCAGCAATTTGTCAGGATAAATTTTAAAATGTTCCATTTGTGATATTACCCAGACTTACGTAAAAATACTTTTATATTCTATATCTTCAAACTGTCTTCAATCTATTATACTTTGTCCCGATACAATTACTGTAAGAAATTATTCAGTAGATTAAAGGCATGTACAAATTGATTGCAGACATCGTTGAAACTTAAATACATTTTTATTAGTTCGTACTGCGAATTTTATGAATTATGCATGATTAAACCTCATTTGCTTTTCATCTGTTGTGTAAGCAGGAGAAGAAAATAAACCTAAGTCATGTTTTAACAATTACTCACGGATCATTGCTTCAAGAAATGTAAATGCTCTATAATGTATTGATTGATTTGAAGTAAATGCTCACTCACGCATCCCTCATCGTGCCTCGACTGACACATTAAGGTCGAGAGAGCTCTGCTGCTGAAGGTCTGCAGCTCTGCGTTTCAGGTGTTCCATGTCAGATCCCATTTCCTAATCTCTTTCTCTATAGTCCTCGTCCAAGTCTCATTGGACCGATTCCTCTTTCGCCGTCTCCCCTCAGGGGTCATGTGGAGTGTTGTCCTGGAAGGTGGAGCCAGCGACATTCCCCAGCGATCGCCATATTATTTTCTTCACATTGTGGGCAAGAGATGTTATCTCCTTGATGAAGATCTTCATTTTTGATCATGTTTGTCCAGAAGATGGCAAGAATCTTCCTCAGATTCTTGTTTTAGACGATGTCAAGCTTTCGTGCTATTCTTGATGTTATATTCCAGCGGCTAGAAGCATACGGCACACCGGTGAATTACCAGGTTGCCTTAAGTCCAAGTTGTTTGGATTTCCATATTTATTGGAGTATACCGAAAGTTTTATTTGTTTTGCTAATGTTGGTTGCTCCGAGTCTCCGTCAGCGGACACTTTGCCTCCAAGGTATTTGAATTCCTCTGCCTCCTCTATTGGTCCGTTATTCAGATTGTTAGGATTGTTGATTGTATCGTATTTCCTCATTAATTTGTTTATTTTTCTTACTGCTCACTTTCAGTCCTGTCGTTGTAGTTTTCTCACTGAGTGTATCTGTCTTTTCTTGTACATATCTATGCAGACTTGAAAATAGTAAGTATATAAGTATTTCCGAATCGGAGAAAACAGCTATTATGAATAAAACTGTTTGGAATGGGTGGGTGATGTTTTTTCTTTTCTCCAGATTTTAGTTTAAAATATCTCTGCGAAAATAGATCCACTAATGTTCTGACATCTAAACAAATATCCCCACCCCCCATATTTCCTTATCCTGATATGGACGTAATAGGGAAAGTAAACAAAATTTCTTTTGTTTTCATGACATTCTTTGGAGTAGCAGAAAGAGGGTTTTGAGAGACCTAAATAATGGTTGCCATTTCTCATGTCCAGCTGGCGGAAAAAAATAGATTTTGAATAATTCGACATCAGTTATCACCGTGTCCAAGATATAATCGATAAAGATAAAAGTTGATAACGCTGACAAGTGGTTGCTATTATGTTTGTTGCCCCCTTACCACACCAACTGATAAGTCGAATTATGCATCGGACATGGCCTATGATGCATTGTTTCTGGTTATGCTATAATTCTATGCCACAAATTCGTATAGGATCAACACTTATAACGTATAGGACATTAGATGTAGGTAAATGAAAGCTAATATATTTACGTAATTGACTGACACTGTTTCCATGTGAGACATTACAGCTACTAACTTTTCTCACGGCAAGTGTGAATTATAATCGCAGGTTGCAAAACAAATCACATTAGGTTTGATTTTTTTTCTTTTTCAGCTATCATTTTGGATGAATGACATCTTCTGACCTCTGGTACGTAGTGCTGCGTTGTTCTCTGTTGTAGTCTGGCTGCGCCTTCATTTCAGTCCTATTAATATATACCCTTGTATGAGGGGTTATTTTTGGTGGTGGGAGATAGCAAAGTGAAATGGGTTACCAGGGTCAACCTGGATTAATTCAAGATATTTTCCGCTTAATATGAATCGAAAATCATAAAGTTGCAGGTACGGATTGATGTGTTTGAAATGATTCTGTGCAGGTTTAATTAGTAACACCAGGCAAACATTCAAGAAAACATTCACATTTACAGACAAACAATATTGTTAGACTTAACGGTTGGAACAAATTTTCTAAATATAAGTTGTCGGTTTTAATAGTAAATTTATTTTTATACGTCTACATGAACAAGAAAATAGTTATATTACTGAGTATATAATGCGTTCTCTTATGTTTAGAAATTCTCCAATCTAAGTTTAATTATAGGGTATATCAAATTTGGAGATTTCAGAATTGTTCAAAAAATTTACTTGTATGTCAGATTTCCAGTTATGATGTGGTACCATCATCTAAAATCTTATTATACATTATTAGATTGTTTTTCTTCCAAAATCGTCATTTCGGAAATATCCTTATATCTTAATCTTTGCTTCAGATGTCGACTATATGTCCGGATTTCTTACATGGATTGGCGATATAGTGCAAAGGAGGCAATGATAACTTCTCTTGCAGCTGTAATGCAGGATTCAGCTACACATTCTATCGCACTCGAAGTTTTAGGAGGGAATGATAACTTGTGTTGTAGCTGTAATGCAGGATTCAGCCACACATTCGATCGCACTCCAAGTTCTAGGAGCAACATAAGGAAGAACGATATCAATTTAATGGAACACAAGCGGAATAGAGATAGGATTAGACCTTAGATTATGACGCCACCAGGATTAACATAGATCCATACATGATTCGGGGTATTCAACACATCCCTTCAATAAATAAGTATAGACAACGTCTAGTTACCATGAAATGGCTTCTGCAAGGAGAAGATAGATAACATCATGAAGAAAAATTGCCTCATTAAGCACTGTTTTATGGCCAGGACTGTACGCAGCCATGGAATCTCACTGTTTATGACATAATAAATCTAAATGTGCACTAGTGGACATGTTCCGTAATAATGGTGCCATAAAAGCTGTTTGGTATTTCAGTAGCAAAAAATACCGCAGAAGCAAAGACATTGAACAGAAGAATAGAATGTGCGATTGTTGACTGAATTAATTCAGAAAACAGTGAAATGTGCTGATGGCACGGGCAATACTAACGAACAATGAAAAGATACCTCAGATTACAATTATTTGTATCTGCAGTGTGGCCTCGGTGTAAAGTGTACCTATGAAGAGATGACTGAGGATACGAACAGATCGATATAGGGGGTTTGTCCCTGAATTTGTATTGTTCTACAATATTTCATTCAATATTTAATCAACAAAAATTCTCGACACTGCGAATTATTTATTCTTTATATTTCTAGTTATTGTTATACATATGATATTGTTATACATATGATATGGTTACACACATGATATGGTTACACACATGATATTGTTATACATATGATATTGTTGCACATATGATAGCGTTATAAGTATTATATTGTTATAAATATGATATTGTTTGTTGGCATGTGTATGCATTTCTTAAATGTTTTGTACATATATGAGTTGTAAAGTAGCTATGCATTTATGAAATAATCGATAGGAGTAGGAGAATGTATAATTATATAAACCGATAGATGAATGCTACTCAGTCAGATACATTGATTAATAAATTGACATCTTTTGAATATGAATATGAATATGGTTAATCATGTAAATGTTGCTACTGTAAAATGTCACGGGCTGAGGGATCAAGATACAACAAATATAAGGTTTCAGTGGAGGCATTTTAAAAGAAGAAATAAACTATGCCATACAAATGCCTCAGGATATACATTTTTCAGCTTGAGAAGAAAATTATATTAGATCTGCATGGAAATCCGAATGTTTTCTCGAGTTCTTTTCCAGGCAGGCCAGATGGGTTTCAATTTTATTAACTACTTATCTCGAATGTAAACTTAATTGCATGAAAAAGTTAATGGTGGATATAAAACAATTTATGACATTGCAATGCAGAGGAGAACAAAAATGATTTCTATATATGGACCCAATGGAAATCATGTTTATTAAGTACTAAAAGAAGATAAATGTATTTGTAGCCAGAAAACTTTACCTGGAGCAGGAGAATTTAACTTGGATGTAGATCATGGAAATATTTCATAAGATCTAATACACGATTGATATGGAGGCAGTACTAAATATCTGTATAAAATTAAATTTAGTAGACGTGCAGTTACAATTCCATTATAGGTAAATCTTAGTTTATATGGCAAAACCTTCATAATTCAAACTAGCAAGGATTGATTTTGTTTTGGCATCTGAAACTTATCTCCCAGATCTATTGTCACCTGACGTTGAAGCTTAAACTTATATCCCATATGTATAGCTATCTGATACGTATCTCCCAGATGTAAAGTCATCTGAAACTTATATCCCAGATGAAGAGTCATCTGAAATTTATCTCCTAGATATATAGTCTTCTGAAACTTATCTCCCAGATGTACAGTCAACAGCAACTTATGTCCCAGATGTAGTCATCTGAAACGTATCTCCCAAATGTATGGTCATCTGAAACTTATCTGTCAGATGCATAGTTATCTGAAACGTATCTCCCAGATGTATAGTCATCTGAAAGTTGAAGAGACATCTAAAACTTATCTACCATATGTATGTTCATCTGAAACTTATCTCCTTGATGAAGAGTCATCTAAAACGTATCTCCCAGACATATAGTCATCTGAAACGTATCTCCCATATGCATAATTATCTAACGTTGATGCTGGTTATTGGATCGATCAATCAGCTGTAGAGCTGATATTAAATATCCCACAGCAATCCAGGGTAAATCGTATTGGAAATGTAACAAGTCTGTTCATAGAGATTTAAAATATGTTATTCTTGCAAATAAATCCATAAAATGTGTAATAGAGCAATATAGAATACTAAAAAGAAATTAAAATGACATAAATGGTATCCCACAGAATAATTAAATTTAAAAGACTATGACATGAATGACATCACATAAAGAATTATAACTTTAAAGAATATAACATAACTGACATCCCACAGAGTATCATAACTTAAAAGAATATAACATAACTGACATTCCACAGAGTATCAGAACTTAAAAGAATATGACATAAGTGACATCCCATAGAGTATCATAACTTAAATTAATATAACATAACTGATATCCCACAGAGTATCATAATTTAAAAGAATATAACATAACTGACATCCCACAGAGTATCATGACTTAAAAGAATGTTACATAAATGATATCCCCTCAGGGTATCATAACTTAAAAGAATATAACATAACTAACCTCCCACAGAGTATCATAACTTAAAAGAATATAACATAAATGACATCCTACAGGGTAATATATATCAAATGAATATAACATAAATGACATCCCACAGTCTGAGTTAAAAGGTTGAACCTATAATAATTTTTATTCGTTTCAAAAAGAATTGTTTATATGGTTTATTAATATAAAATAGGAGGAAATGTATTTAATATTCTATTACACGATCAATGAGAGGAAATAAGAAATAATTTAAGACTATCAACACATTGCAAATTGTTTTATAAGCACAGATCAGTTACTGAGGGGAAAAGTGGAGAGAACTGCCAGATATCGCAGAGAACAAACCCCACGAAGATTGTTAAAACAAAGCTTTCTGCGAGCACAGCATTTGGAAGTAAACTTTCATACAAGTTTCATATGATATTAAACTTGAACGTGTCTTCCATCGCTTTAAAAATTATTCTCTCTCTCTCTCTCTCTCCCTCTATATATATATATATATATATAACCATATATATGCTATATATATGCCTATATATATATATATATATATATATATATATATATATATATATATATATATATACTGCTATATATATATTCAATTACTAACGCTGAGCCAATTGGACTAAGGCCTGCCCTGCTTTCAAAGGTACAGTGTTTCAGTGATATGATGCTCTAGTTAGGGATCATGGTTGATTGGTTTCAGAAGCAAATGATGCATGGAAATAAACGCAAGAGCTTTTGTAAGCAAATATACAATATACATATTGTATTATGTAACATTCTTCCACATCGTAATTTTCCAAGACTAAATGTAAGCGAAAATGTAAGCATAAATATTAATGAAATTGTCTGAAGTATTACCTACACTCCAAAATAATAAGCGTTGTTAATTTCACGGCTTTGCGAATAGAAATCGTAAAACTTGTGTTTAATACATATGCCCTTTTTATTTGCTGATATCAATAAATTACTCATATCATGCAGGAAAAAAATAGGTCAAGGCCAAGGAGGGCATTATAATATAAATCCAAATGAAGATCAACTGGAATGATATTGAATGATATTTAAACAGCAAAAAGAAACATGCTCTGCTATCTTTATGGAATGCATCGTATAATTGCATCAGTGTGTATTGCAAATAATTTGATAATATTTTGACCGGACTGGTTTTTATATGGAAAAGTCATTGCGGAAAATGTCAGAGTCGTTTATGATATGATGAATTACTACACAGAAACAGATAACATCCCAGAGTTTGTATTCATAACCGAGTTCGAGACCATATGGACGTTCTTTTTCATTTGGTCAATAATTTATCAAGGTTTTGGTCTGCTCAATTTTGGTGATTATAAGACGGTTTTCAGTTTTGTATACCAATTTCAATTGTTTTATAATAGTAGATGGGCATACTTCATGGTTCAAATCTGGTCGTGTCACTGTCATCGTCTGTCTCAAGGTAACTTCATTTTTTATGTTAAAATCGCAAAAACTAAGGAAATGAGACTTGTTAACATAAATATACCAAATAACTATTGTCACGATATATTGTTGTTACATCTCATATGCTGGAGGTCATCACCGGAAAAAAAATCTTTGAAAAACCCTTTAAACATAATATATCTGCAACGTAATCCCATTTGAAAATGAGTATTGATAAATCCCGAGTGATTTTGTTATGCAGTACAAACTCTGATTTTGCCATGAAATGAATAAAGACTGAGCTCAAAGCTAATATAACACTTCCAACAGATGCGAGGTACGTTTGTTACCCTCTAAAACATTTTTTGGATATGTATCATGGGCCAGTTGCCTGTATTACAAATAACACCATCATCATCATCATTATTAATTGTTAGGTATTTTTGTCATTTACGTTTTCATATTGAGAATTATTATATTAAAAGAAATACAGCTCTCTATCTCTTTCACTGACTTTTGTACATTAATACGTAATTGTAAAATGTTGACATTATTGTTGATTTAAATTCGATATATCATAGATGTTTGTACTACGTTCTATATATTTTGTGTGCTGCAATGATATTTAAAAACATGTCAAATACGTTCATTTATCAAAGGTATTTCCCTTGGTAAATCTGTTGATGTTTGCTACGACCCGCTTGATTAAATCCTAGTCTCTGCTGATAAATCACACTATATTGTGAATCAAAAGTTCAAAACCATCTTGAAGACATAAGCTATTAGAAAACAGTGCACGATTCTACATTTGTTTTTTTTTTACTGTTGCGTGGAAACCCTTGACTCCAGAAAAGAGTTTTCTCTGAAAAGTGGTTATAGAAAATCAAATTTTGACAGATTGCTAATGAAACAAGATTGCTCGAAGCTGCAAAGTTCTATTTAATGAGGAGACTTCATAATCTGAAATTCCATTCAGAAACAGGCATATAAAAGTTAAATGTGTTAAATAGCAGGTTTTTCTTTTACTTCTGTAGGAATTTTTGTTTTAATTGGTCGGCATTTAGTCGATCTTTAAACGACCAGCTTGCTGAGAAAATTGAATTCCGCCGGGAGTGCTTCTTCCCGTCTACTCTCTTTGTAACTGACATCGATCGATGCAAGTTTTGTATAACAGAATATTATTTTTATCTTGTTATGTGATATTCTCCAACATGTCATCATAACTTTTTTGCCAATTATACAATCATAATATTCAGTGCAGTAGGGTACTAAAGGGGAGGCGAGGGGAGGGGAGGGGATGGCCAGTTGAAATTAATGGGCTAATGCGGAAATGACAGACATGCATATAATGGTGCTTCATTGACTTGTGTGAATGACAGAAGTTAGATGGCACGAAAAGCCGCCAAATGGCATTAAATTGTAGAAAAATCATTGGGGGTCAGGGCTCCGCCCCGAGCCTCGCTGGTGAGCTCACAAGACTCTCCCAAACCCTCCCCCGTCTTCGGCTCTTATGGTCTCGTATTCTGGCATTTTGGGCCATCAATGTTGCCCTGGGAGCCATTTATGCCACTGGCACCGGGCGCCATTTATTTTCAGTACGCCAATGATTCAGTGTAAATCAAATAAAGACCCTCTACGGGTTAAGTTGTTATATTATTTGCGGATGTTCTTGGAATGAGATTGTACTCATGTACGTTGTAAACAGACTGAACTAATCGACTTACAAAAAACTTCTGAAGCAGAGAATGTGCTCAAATAACTCATAAAACTGATGTCCATTTCAAAGGGGGGCATAGTTTACATATTTTAGATACCTACTTCCTGAAAGTTGAGACGGTTTGTTATGTCGTTAAGCACTTGAGGAAAGGGGAGAACGCTATGCATGTAACTAGTATACTTTGCATTAAAGAGCCATTCCGTCAAAGCCAAACATTACAAATAGATACTCATCATCTCGCTCGGTATTTCTTTGTTGTTGTCTCTTTCGTTTTTTTTTTTTCTGAAGAGGACACGACCATGAATAAAATTCTAACGAAATGTCAAAGTGCTGTATAATTACCTGTGAGGAAAACCATCACCAGCTTGTTTAAACATTAAAGCATGTAAATAAAAAGCGATTTCTCAAATTGTTTCAAACTAGTTGCTGTTTATGTGTCCCTGTCTTCTTTTATTACTAAGTTTGACTATTTTGAAGGGGCTTTAATTCACAACTCGATTTGGACGGAATCGGTGGCCATGCCAGGATGTCCCAGGATAAGTTGTCATAGGTGTTGTTTGTATTATCGTTTGGCAGTCGTCATTATCGCAATATTAATAAACTGTATTAGCCAGAATATTTGAGTTCTCGCAGTCAGCTACTAGCCAACGGTTGCTCCGAATAAAGACATTTTTGTAATATAGATTAAAACAAAATCCTAGAAAATTGGATGATACGTAGATACAAATACAGATTTTCAGTTGATGATGCATTGCAGATATAAAGTAAATATTGCCTTGGCCTTTCCTCCGTAATAACAGATAAACTAATTTCTGGCCGAAAGACAAATTCTCTCTGGCGTTTCATTTTTTTTTTCTTACTGTTTATTGAACATTTTCCTCAAAGGGTTTATGACAGAAAACCACGTTTAAATGGAATAATTAAATTGACTGATGGTGGCTAAGTAGTCTTTGAAGTTGCAATGAAAACGCAGGCAAATAATTGCAATGGAATTAATATATCACATGGTAAACAGACAAATAAAATGTCTGAGAAATAATGAAACTGAGCAAACGAGCCTGTGGTCATGTGCACATATGAAAATGTATGCCAACAGACACTATGAATGCTTTTTCTTGTTAGGAACCACGATATAATTGTATAGATAAACAATTTCAAGTCACGGTAATTTTCTACTGAATCAATTGAGACTTACTCAATCAAACATTTTATTTTCAGTTCTCCATTTTTGCAACAGCAGGTACACTAGATCAGGATAGTTAGGTTAGGAACTATAGTAACTCTTGTCTTTGAGAAATAATATGGTAGTGTTGGGGTGTTTAATCATCCATTATATGAAGTGTTTACAGTTCTGAATGATTTGAAGAAACAACACATATTGAATGCATTAATGTACAAACTCCCCTTTTCCAATGATTTGTTTGAAGGTGCATTTGACTTGTTTGACTGATTCCAATGATTTGTTTGAGGGTGTATTTGACTCGTTTGACTAATTCCATTGATTTGTTTGAAGGTGTATTGGACTTATTTGACTGATTCCAATGATTTGTTTGAAGGTGCATTTGACTTGTTTGACTGATTTCAATGCTTTGTTTGAAGGTCGATGTGACTCGTTTGAATGATTCAAACGATTTTTTTGAAGGTCTGTTTGACTTGTTTAACTGATTCCATTGATTTATTTGAAGGTGTTTTTGACTTGTTTGACTGATTCCAATGCTTTGTTTGAAGGTTTCTTTGACTCGTTCGACTGATTCCAATGATTTCTTTTGAAGGTGAATTTGACTTGTTAGACTGATTCCAATGATTTGTTTGAAGGTGTATTTGACTTGCTTGATGCTGCAGATGCGTATGTGGATCTCGTGTCTAATTTATTTAACGTAGACATCAATATTAATGTTTGAGAAAATAAAGCTCTATTGTGCACTTGATGACCCAATGTGCAAGCACATGTTCTCCGTTACTGAATAAAGAGACTCTCTGAACAATTACATTTATACCGCGATAAATAGCCGTAGAGTGGGGTACATACTAAAGGTACCTTAATCAACAGTTTGGCACTGGATAGGCTCTAGATAACGTTAGTTTGGAGAAGAAAAAAAACGAGATATATTACGTGTACATATAAAGTCTATGTAGAAGCTGAAAGCAGCGATAGAAGTATCTAAAAATTACAAAAGTAATCTCAAAGTATTAAGCTCGGTATCAATTCACCCCTCCCCCTTCCTCCTAATACTACCTCGTCAAGACTGGTATTATGCTTAATTGATAATAAGCGGTCTGAGTCCCATTAAAGAGAATATTTCACAATTTATCGTACAGATGTTCACATTGGCTCAATACAGTGAAATGGTGGAATGGTTTCCATGGTCAGTTTCATTATAAACATGTACACACACATATACACAAACACACAAACACACATGTATAGGTTTTCATTCTATATTAGGTCAAGATATTATAGCGTAAATAATGTAAAAAGTAATGAACGTTGCGTAATAACAAACAATTATAAATATTCTGGAGAGAGAGCTTAGAAGATGAGAGCGGTTGTCAGGTACATTTTAAGTGTATGTTTTATTTTCGTATTACAGACGAAGAAACATTTTTCATGTCTATATACAGGCAATTTGATTAGTCTTCTGGCGCTTTATTTTCATCAACAAAGTACTTTATAGGTACTCTTCAGGGAACAATGATTAGAGATAATGTCTGAACGTGAGCAATGAAATTCCTATTTGCTGAAACTTCGATCACCATTTGTCACCATGAACTTGACTATTCAATCGAAATACTAGTGTATCTATTTTGCCATTAAAACCTTATAAGTTTCAGACTTTTAGTTTACACCAAAGAGCAAATTTTGTGCTGAGACACCGTTCGGCGCTAATACATTTGTGCATACATACATTCCGACATTATCTTAGATGAAAGCAAAATCTTCTTGGAATTTGCATTGATATATAGATGAAGGCATTTGCTGGTTATGGGTACAGAATGCATTTTATACAGTGTATATCAAATACCAAAGAATATATTGTCTGAGACGGTGTAGAATGTGGCTAAAGCCTGGGAAACGTAATATGGAACGAAATGGAAACGAAAAGCCTTGTCTTGTTGAAAATTGTATCTGCTTTTATACCCCTGTGCATTGCTTACGAAACAGTACTATGGAAGCACCAAACTAATCTCCAGGCACCACCGCTACAATCTCAATATCGATCCTCAAATTATAATTTACATTATCTAGTTTGGCTTATACTATAAATATTTTGTCAAAGGTAAAGGTAGTGGAAAGTATACAAAATCGAATTTAGTGTTACACTTAAACACACTGAAAACTATTAATCTTGGAGAAAAGAAAAGTCGAAGAATCCTTCTAAGTTGAGCTAATAAATAAAATTTTCTCATAGATTATTCAAAGCTCCTGTACGGAAAATCTAAGATTGTATGAGTGTATTTTAATCCCTGAGGCATGCTGAATGTTCAGTGAAATAAAGTAGTCTCACTAGCAAAGCAAGAAGACAGATTTTCAAACATTGGAAATATTTTGAGATGTTTAGGAGACATGTGATCTAATTTTATGTTACTTAATGTGTTATGTATATTTAATTTGCATTGCTTGTTTGTTGCTATGTTTTCTGTTCTTTTTTATTATATGCTGTGGATAATTATATTTTGGACTTGACCTTGATCAAAATCAAGTTTATTAACTACCAGATCTAAATCACTGATTTTGGTTTCGTAAACAATACGTTTATCAGAAGCTGAGTCTAATACGTTTGAAATTGGTCTACCTGTTATTTATTACATTTTATATTATAATTTTAAAAACAACCTTCTAATTATAACTAAGATTTTATCTTGCAAACATCTGGAGCCTTATATAATGAAATTTTACATTATGTAATAGCTATTTTTTTATAGAAAATGTTAACTGTGATCTGAGGTCTAGTAGAAGACATTATAATCGTGTCTTTCTGAAATTATTTATTCGTGCTTGAAGATCTGAGAAGAATCAGTTGTATTATTTTTGTGTCCAGTAGTTCATTTGAGCTGGAATTTTATTTATTCAAATTATATATTAACTGGAAATATAAATCCTCATCAAAAATAACATTCTTGAAAATAGAGACTTCAATTTATACTGAATTCCAAATAAATATAGAATTTTCGATTGTATTATTGTGCTCCAACAAAAGACTGTTAACATATCACCACTATATGGGCCACCAAAATGACACCAACATTTCTATCGTTGGATTTAATTTGGATTTTCACTAAAGTTTATTCACAGATTTAATAATTAGGACTTGTGTCTGTGATTCTAGGATTATTTGGGATTTAATTTGCAAAACCATAAGTTCCCTTTCTTACATTTTCACTTTGTATTCTAGGAAAATAAATTATTTGTTGAACTTTACGAAGGTTGTTGCTTCTCACTCTTTTCTATTACTTATTTCAAGAAAACAGAGTCGTAATAAATATACCTTCAATATACGACATTTGTGTGTTAACAGTAAGTGCATAACATATGCTTAAAACGGCAAAAGGTGTTCAAATGGATGAAGGACATTTGTGTGTTAACAGTAAGTGCATAACATATGCTTAAAACAGCAAAAGGTGTTCAAATGGATGAAGGACATTTGTGTGTTAACAGTAAGTGCATAACATATGCTTAAAACAGCAAAAGATTTTCAAATGGATGAAGGACATTTGTATGTTAACAGTAAGTGCATAACATATGCTTAAAACAGCAAAAAGTGTTCAAATGGATGAAGGACATTTGTGTGTTAACAGTAAGTGCATAACATATGCTTAAAACAGCAAAAGGTGTTCAAATGGATGAAGGACATTTGTGTGTTAACAGTAAGTGCATAACATATGCTTAAAACAGCAAAAGGTGTTCAAATGGATGAAGGACATTTGTATGTTAACAGTAAGTGCATAACATATGCTTAAAACAGCAAAAGGTGTTCAAATAGATGAAGGACATTTGTGTAAGTTTTTTAAAATCCTAACTCACTTCATATACATACATCATATCATGAATTTCAAGCGTTATATAATTATTGACATTACTGAAACAGTGGCTAATATAGCAAAACTTAAATATTACGAGGTAAACAATATAAAAGATAATATACAAGATAATGATGGTGTAATGGAAATTATTTTCTTTCTATGAACACTCAAAGAGCTTTAATTAAATAACCTTCAGATACTGAATTGTAATGTTTATTACATCGACAAACGTATTTCTCTCGGGGAAAAGATAGCTTACACGTATCTAATTATCCCAAACGATGTCCCGCCAGCTTCCATTGGAAAATCCTGGCAACGTCAAAATATAATTTAACAAACGTGATTGTCTTTATTATTTCAACAAGGATCGAGTTTGTATTTACACACTGATCCTGGGTCACTTTTGACATATTCAGTAAACTTGGCACAAATGTGAGATGTTAGACACGTGTAAGCATACACTAGAAGAGATTTCAACCACAGACTTACGTTAATCTCAATAACTGAACAATAGGTTTGTTTTTGTAGCCCTCATCCCAATCCTCTCGGTTTTTACTTTTGAACAAAAATAAAATTCAGCAACTTTTTTAAATACCCCAGAGTTACGTATTCACCTAACATGTGTCTCTGTTCGGAAAGTTACGTATCTTTGCCACATTAATGCGGAATCATATAATCCTTATATACACTGTGCCTCAAACTGACGCGGAAGCATATAACGTACATGTACACTGCGTAATCATTTGCATATGTTTGATTTTACTATTTAAACCATTTTAAAACATTTAAATTCTTGTTATATAACCTAATATTGTGTCTTGTATTTTTGAGGATCATGTTTGCTCTGATTTGAAAGGGTTTATCTTCCTAAGGAAATTCTGCAATTTTTTTTTCTATACCATTTTACTGATTAACCTTTCATCAACGCTATATAGATAGGGCTGTGCTGATGTACCGATCAAGCTACATTTATTCATCCATCCATCCATCTATCACACAAACATACATACATACATACATACATACATACATACATACATACATACATACCGAACAGAACGTACTAATATTTCTACCCTGAGCGAGATGATCAACAAAGCATAAACATAAATATCATAATCAGTATAAACAAATACATTATGTAGTTAAAAGTGTGAAAAGAAATCAGCGCAAATTTTGGTGTGTATATGAAAAGCATTTACAGGGAATTGGATGCTGCTGTGTTTTGTGACAAGTACAAAAGTAGCTGTAACTAACTGAGAAGGTTTATCTTGACATCAAGGGCATTTCATTTTTAAGACAGATAATTTATTCTCTTCATTGCTAACACAATTCTTTATGCTGGAAATGATGAATTAACAATATACATGGCGGTGTTGATCGTTCTCCATACACGCTTCAAGGGCTTTCCATTTTTTGAGTTGCGGACACATATTTGCAAATTTTCTTCATTAGGGCGTTTAAATATCAACATTACCATGATCAGATATAAATTATTAATGTAAATAATATTGATATACATTGTAATAAATTACCCCATAAACTGATTAATGTAAAGAACTTTTCTTTTGTCTTTCTTGTAGCTCAGAACATAATTTAGTTGAGCGAACTGTGAAAAAAAGTTTCCGAGGAAATATGTTCAGGCTCATATGTGTGCAACATAGTACTGACAGAAAAAGTGGCATTCTTACCTCGAACTGGAACAAACAGATTTAACCTTAGACACTCCTCCGTTTGATATTTCGTGTACTCCATGATCCTTCTTAACTGAGATAAATTCAGATGTGAAAATATTTGAGCTATTTCTTTCTCAGTAGGAATCTGTCTCTGGGGGCACACGGGCTCATATTTTACAAACTTTCTGATAAAGTCAAATTTCTCTATCGGATTCTTTGGTGGCATGAATCGTAATGTAACCCCTTTAAGTAGTCCATATTGAAGTCCAAAATACGCCTCTATGGGAAGGAGAGAATAATTAGCAGGAAACTCTCTCCTGAGACCCCTCAACGTTCCGTAGATTGTATTAACAGTCTTTCCCATCTTTTGGAAAGGCATAGACTGGAAACAACATTCCTTAAATAAATATACCGTTAAGTGAAATACAATGAGTAATACACGACAGAGAATAGATTTTGGACCCATGTTGACGTAAATGCAACTAATTATGTGTAAACTTTAAAAGTAATAGAGCGTTTGCCTAGTGTTCACAATCCTTTTTCAGCGAATATACTTCAGTCAACTTCACAAAAATAGAGGCTTCCCTCTGACTTGTAACTACATTGGATTTGCCGCATACCTGCCATCAAACTGTGCAGCAAAGTTCTGGCATGTTTGTATACTTTATAAGAGACCAAGTGTGCTGACATTGAACACTATTGACTAAGACCGCCAGCGCTTCGCTGCGGCAACCAATATTACTACTTCGAACAATTCGTTCTGCTCCAATGTGGGAGTCAACATCAGCTGGATTTCATCAAGCGATTCGTAAAGTAGGTGTGCTGTTCTCTCCGCGGAATGACATTGAAGAGTGATACAAAATTTCGATGAATTAGTAATTTATTTATTAGCTCAATCAAAACTGCCAGTCTGGGCTAATTTGCAACGTAATGAATAAAAATGTCGGAGTATGACAATCTATTAGCAGAGATGAAGATCTATATCAGAGTCAGTCTCTTATTGTGTGAAACGGTTGTAATTTGTCAGACGATTTATTCATTTGTGGTGAGAGATTGCTCAAGACGAAATTTTCGGTAACTTTTATCGTAGGAATAAATGTTTCATTGTTACACGAGCTCAGGCACGATTTAGACCTCTGTCAAAGGCAAAAACTAATTAGTTGTCTAGAAGGACTTCATCATGTAATTACAGCAGACAGCCAGATAAATGTGGCATTTTATGAAACGTGTTGTGTATGCATGGCAATAAATCGTTCTCAAAAACTCTCAAAGTATATACAACAGCCTTCAAACACGGGTCTTGCCACTGATAAAATAAGCCAACTAGATCCGATAAGCATTAAGTTCACCATTTATTATAGCAGTTATAGTGAATACTTTTGTAAACTTATTAGTCGGAGGAAAATAAAAACAAGCTGTGTGTGTGTGTGTGTGTGTGTGTGTGTGTGATTTGGATTTTTAACATACCTTTAACAATTGTTCACTCGCTACGATGTCTGCAGTGTGGCAGTTTATAGTGATGTCTAGCACTGGGTCATCATGCCGCAGACATGTAACACGATGTTCCACCCAGTCACATTATCCTGACACCAGGCCGACCAGTCCTAACACTAACCTCTTCATGCTGAGCGCCAAGCGAGGCAGCTGTTAGAGAGAGAGAGAGAGAGAGAGAGAGAGAGAGAGAGAGAGAGAGAGAGAATCAAATAAGGAACTGAAGTTTATGTATTTTAATTATTAGTCTTTAGTTGTATTTTGTTTTCGGGTTCTTTTTAATGTATTTTGTCGTAAAGATATGAACAAACATTCACAAACATTAATATATTCAACAGAGTATTTTTAGCATTTCTTCGTAAGTTAGACTTTAAAGTAGTTTCGATAACACCTCACTGTTTCTGTAGAGTATCATAATGTTGCAGATGGAATGAAATATTTGTAAAAGTGCACGGAGTAATAACGAACATTTCCACAAATCTGCACTGTTGTAACCAATTCAAGATGTATAAAATACATCTGTGTCTCATACTTTCATGTATGCATTTTATAAATATTATTTAAATATAATATAGTGCCGATGGTTGAGGAAGCCGGGAGAATTTGTGACGGCGTTAGAGCAGAGCAACCCAGTAAAGAAACATCCTGGTTATTAAGCCCAGAAACAAGGGTATCAAACATCCCTTAACTACCCCTTTTTTTTGTCATATCCCAAAAACAAATATGCATTATATTTACTTCCTTATGTATGAAAATTCATGCCGGATGCTGAGTTCTCTGTACTTTTCCGTTGTTGACGAATATGCTGTGTAATAATTTTATCAGACATTTTATTTTCTTGAACAGTTAAAGGGCATGATACAACTCAAATCTTTCCGATGCATACTTAGAGCCGAATAAAAACATCATGTGCGGCCATTATTGGCATTGTGTGGATATAGAAATTATCATAGAGACCAAAGTATACCACGTGGGACAATAGTACGATTCCGAGATTTGCTTACATTCCATTCTGTGATTAGTTTTAGGGCTATGGATATTCAAACCGAACAGAAAGTTCGAACTCTCACATTAATTAAACTGAACTACATTTCAGTAAACAATACTGAGTCCCAGCAAGTGATTGCTCTTTCGCACTATCAGTTCCCCGGATAATTTGATTGCTTTTTGTCATCATTGGTTCTTACGACCTTGACGTGGACTTTAAATGCAAAGATTTGATTTAAGATAATGCTTTTGCTGGCATCGGTTGCTCATACTTGCATGAAATTTGGTGTAAGTGGACAAACATCAAACATTGAAAAAGATATATATTTGCACATTGATACTGATTGATGCTTCATACAGGGAGTAACCATGAAATCAAAGCTGAATAATAACGATTTATGAAAATCAATCGAAACTGCATAACAAAACAACAGTAAATGTTCAAGAAACATATTGTATATGGTAATATATATATATATATATATATATATATATATATATATATATATATATATATATATATATATATATATATATATATATATAGGTGCAGAAGGGATTTCGCTCGCTGTAACGTCGTCGGCTTATTGTGCGATATAAAATTCAAAATCACTTTTATAGGAATTTAAACTGTTGATCCTTTCTTTGTTTGATTTTAAAAAAAAAAACAAACAAATCTCATTACGTTATATGGCTAATATGTCTACGATATACCGATGTAAGGATTTTTATTTCCGCTTGATGTATCTCAAGCAGAGATTCTACGATGAGCTACTACAACTTTTGAATAAGAAGAAATCAAAACGTTTGGGTTAGGCTTAGATTTGCGCCATTGTTCTGAACCATTTTATTGCAAAGTTTCTCGTCTATAGGATATGCATGGGTTTCAACAAGAAGCTGATCCAAACAATACAGTCCTCTGAGAGTACACCTAGACTTAATCACAAAGAAATGACCTAATGTTTATAGTGATGGTGTTTTAGAACCACAGAGTCAAATGAACATTCATCGCAATTAGAAATTAAAACGTTTCTTTAATTACACAAAACTCCAGAGAGAGAGAGAGAGAGAGAGAGAGAGAGAGAGAGAGAGAGAGCTATGTATATCTATAATGTATGCTTAAGTTTTGTCCATAAATCAAAGTTGCAAAGATCATGTCGACTTACAATTTTAGTTAATAGGGATTTGATATTAAAAAAATTAATTCCTGTTTTAAACTCAGTCTGTAGGAATCATTTACAACTGCTTTGAGATTCCATGAAGCTGCACCTCCAGGTACACAATTTATTAACTGTAGTATACAAAACATCTTTAATTTGTTTCTATCAGGTGAAAATGGTAACCTATTTATATTTGTTGGTTGATTTCAATGCAACAGTCGACAAAATACACTTGCTCTCAGCATTCAGTAACAATGCAATAGGACACTTATGCAATTGATCTTGTCATACCTATTGCATTTTGCCATTTGGTTTTTGCTGTTTTTTTTAAAAGTGTTTTAAACAGTTTGGACTTGCGAATATACAGCTTTCAACATTACGTACAAGCTTAAGTTAGTGGCTGAGTCTTTTGCTGCGGATTAGAGACATGTTAGGCTGTAGTTATTACGGGTTTTCTTGCAAAACCTCTCTCATATGTCACACAAAGACACTTTTCTGCGATACGTAAGTAGCCATATGATGCCGTAAATTTAAAGTCTTCTTATTAGTCTTTTAAAAATGTTCATTCAATAGACGTATCCCAGATAAGTGGAACATCGGTTCCACGTATGGTTAGTTACGTTTGCCATAACGGAAACGCCTTTTCCATGTCAAATCACACATTTCCCTCATTTAAATCAGTCGCATGTATCCAGTCACTCAAAGTAATTCGTGGGGTTTAAGTCATTATAGAATAACATTAGGATTAGAATCTCAATACTCTTCGTTTCGATCGTTACATATTTATCCTTTCAGACACTAACGAGAGCACACAATGCCTAGCAATGGAGGGGATTGATAACTCCAGAGTTTTAGAAAGGAATCACACATTTTCCAATTCTAGCTTTTTAAGCTGTTGACAATAGGAACTTAAGATGACATAGAAACGTCTTTAGTTGAACAGACACAGAGCATCGTTTATAGTGCCAGTCTGAAATAGGTATCGGTAACGTAAAAGACTTTTCTAGAACGTGATCAAAAGTTCAACGACAAAACGTTAATAAAACTTCATGACCTGTAACATCAGGTGGATTTCTGATGGGTCAGAGTAACCCATATTTCACTTCGGCATTGACCGTAATCTTAGACGGAAGCCATTTGTGACATTTTCAAAAATCAACACTGACCAGTATTTTTATTTATTTATTTATTTATTTATTTATTTATTTATTTATTTATTTTTTTGGGGGGGGAAGGGGTAAATAGGGACTCAGCACTGGTATCAGTACTATTTAAATTTCATGGTTCCTCCAAGCTCTTGCTTAACGGCGGTCTTTGTTTCAGGAATTAAAAATTGTGTTATTAAATATGGAGAGGGACACATTTTAATGGCATTAAAAGGGTTCACTTTTACTGAAGACAAACAAATATTCGCACAATTATTTTTGTGGATAAAACAAACAAAATCTAGGCACAACTAAGGAAGCCGCTGACATATTTTAGAGCTAGTAACTTTTTCTCGAAATTACAAATACAGACAATGTTCGGGAAGCTACTACAACTGACACGGTAACAATCTTTTTCTAATTTGATGTATTTCTACGAGGACATCGCAATCATCATCTAATTCCCTAATATATATATATATATATATATATATATATATATATATATATATATATATATATATATATATATATATAATCAAGTCAAAACTAATAAGCGTCTATGACCAATATAAAAACACCTCGGATGCGGGAGGTCGTGGGTTCGATCCCCGGCCGAGTCATACCAAAGACTTACAAAAATGGTGCTAACAGCTGCCTCGCTTGGCGCTCAGCATTAAGAGGTTGGCGTTAGGACTGGTCGGCCTGGTGTCAGGATAATGTGACTGGGTGGGACATCATGCTACATGTCTGCGGCATGATGGCCCAGTGCTAGACATCACTATAAACTGCCACACTGCAGACATCGTAGCGATATGACTGAAAAATTGTTAAAGCTACGCTAAAAATCCAACACACACACACACACACACCCAATATAAAAAACAATACAATAGATGAGAAACTATTGCGTTTGCAATAATGGATGTAACATGTGTTCAAAATAGTGTATTACGAATATATTTCGACAGGTGGCAATTGATAAAAGTATAACAAATTCGGATTGATTAATCCTAATATTGTTTAATATAAATTGATGATCAGGACCAATGACATTACAATGTTTTTAAAACAAGTCGGTACGCAAGGCACTAGATCTTACAATACTTTTAAAATAAAAAAATTAGTAAGTCCATAGCCAGTCCAGTAGTTTATCATATATCGGAATGCAAGGCCCTAGACTTATCGATATTTTTAATACAAATCGGTTAATAAGGCCCTATGAATTCTAATATTCTTAACAAAAGTCCGTAAGCAAGGCCCTAGACATTTCAATATTTTAACAGAAATCGGTAAGCAAGACCTTAGACCTTCCAATAGTTTCAACACAAATCTGTAAGCAAGGCCCTAGACCTCCCAATAGTTTCAACACAAATCTGTAAGCAAGACCCTAGACCTCCAGTAGTTTCAACACAAATCTGTAAGCAAGACCCTAGACCTTCCAAAAGTTTCAACACAAATCTGTAAGCAAGGCCCTAGACCTCCCAATAGTTTCAACACAAATCTGTAAGCAAGGCCCTAGACTTTCCAATAGTTTCAACACAAATCGGCAAGCAAGGCCATAGACATTTCAATATCATGAACAGGTCGTCTCAATGAAAAATGAAATTTTCAATATTTTTTCTTTGTGTGTGTGTGTGTGGTTTCCGACTTTGAAATGAGTTTTGGTGAAATATGATAGATTAGAGCTTTACCAGAAAGGAAGACAAAGAAGCTATCTGAAAATCTACATCTTAAAACAGATCTGTACCAGAGTATTAGAAGTTCTTCTTAAATTTCTCTATTCTTGGAGGGTGAAGGTTTCCCTAAGATGTTGATCTCAACTGGAAAAGTGCTCCAAAAGACCTGCAAGAATTCTGCTGGTACTCGGGTACAGCTTCAAGGAGACATGTGTTCACAAGAACTGCCCGTTGAAAACCAATCTATTCATATGTTATAATCCATTTTATCTCAGTAATCGATGATATAATGAACACTCAATAGATGCATATAAAAGAACACCTGCTGCCCTTTTATAAAACTGGCTCAAATATTTTTTAGAAATGACGTAATGTTTTCTAGTGTATTCCATATAATTTTGAAGAGAAACATATCAGACATCTACTCTGCTCCTGATATTAAAGATACAAAGACTTTTATTTAGTTTTTAATTGATGCATACCTGAAAAAGCTACTGAAAGTACCTTCGTTTTACATATTAGAAAACAATTATTATTTTCTTTGTACTCAAGCTTTAAATAAACGTTGTTTACATGAGATTGGAAGAGTTTGGAATCTACATGAACTGGAGATCATTTGTCTAATAAAGTACACATCTTCATGTTCACTCAAACAATAATTGTCTTAAGCAAAAAAAGTATATATATATATATATATATATATATATATATATATATATATATATATATATATATATATAGTCAAAGAATTTCATCTTAATATAAATTTTTAAGAAAATAAAAGGATTCAGATGAGTGCACTGCTTTCTTCTAGTTTTGAAAGTTTCGCCGTTATTGCAAAAGTATTCTGGAATAAATAGAATATATTCTAAGTATACATATACGATATATACGAACCTATTGTTAAGTATATTTAATTGTGTGCTTAACTTTTGTCCATGATTGTAAGTTGTACTTTAGATAATGTAAACATAATATTTATAGCTAACTTGTAAATATAATGTTTAAATAGCCTTTGAGGTCAGAACATTATAGTCCCAGTCTTGTTTACCGTTAGATTGAAATTTTCTGTTGGCACCATTCGCATCTAGGTCCAGTGAAAATGTGTATAAATAGGGATTTGAAAAACAAATAACTCTTTCCTATCCTTAGCAGTCTTTGGTAATCCATGATCAGAGTTTGCAGTTGTGTTGGCTTCATTTTCTTTCTGTTACTTTTTTAAGATCTATTGTCGTAACACTATTACGGAAACATGCAAAGTGCGTTTTCTTCTTGATATTTAACAATATCGGAAGCATCAAGACTGAAAGATTAAACAAAACTGCGTGAAGTTCAATCCTATCTTAGGAAATACCTGACAAAAACAAGATAACAATTAAACTTCGCACTTTTTTTTCATGTCACTATCAAAACAAATGCATTGGAGATATATAATGGTTTACATATTATTCTTCAACAAAGATTCCCATGTTTACAGTCTTGAAGGACTATAAAGTGCAGACAACTTTAGAACTTGAAAACTCAAAGCAATACAAGATATACGTATGACCTCCGTTAGGTTCTATACAGTGAATCATCGAAGGAATACTTGATTACATTGTCTGACGGACGCACCAAAGGGTAAACGTTAACTCCAGGAAATCAAGAGTGACACAAATTCTTGTTGTACTCCTTATTTGACTTGGTTATATCAGCTTCAGCGTTTGCTATTTCCCCTCTAATCAAATTTCAGAACAATTAATTTGATCTTCTTTGGCCAACGTTCGAGTAACTTCGTCCTCAAATCTCTTGGATCTGGAATGTTATTGCCACCTTAATAACCGTAGATATTACTGGAAACATCAGCTGCAGACTAGAGATGGAGATTCGCTTGACAACAAATGGTGAAGGCAATTTTGAAAATCATTAAATTACTTCGCCACGCATATTGAAGTAGATATAAGTAAATACTGCGTCGTCTGCTATCACTTGATCTTGGCTTCTCTCCGTACACATAGTCTTTGTCAACACATCGGCAACGACCCACCCAGCATGTAAAGTGAGTATAATATATAAAATTGTCACTGCTGGACCAGATTTCCAAATATATTAAAAAGAAGCTAAATATATACTGGTATTGAATATACTTTTTAAACTATTTTGAAAACAAATATTTGGAAGAAACTAACTGAATGTACAAACTGGATGTTTGACAGGATCTAATATTTTACATTGCACATCCATAGATATTAAAGATCCAGAGAAACTTCATGCATATACCGTACAATAATGAAATGAAATTCGCGACTCAGATCAATTAACTGGTATGCATAGAGATCCAGCACATACTACATGCAATTTGAATTACAAATTTCACTCACCTCCCACCCACCCCACCCACACCACCCCCAAAAGACCCATTGTTTATTCGGTTATAGCAGTCTGGTTATGACAGTAATTTGTTTCTGAAAACTTTTGTTAAAATGATCCATATGAAGATGAAGCACTCATATCGAGTACCCATGAGAAATATATATCATTCAGTAAAACAATAAAGAAATAAGCGCTAAAATATAGATTTAGTGACAAGGAATAGCAAAACATTAATGTATTGAAAATGATACAATAGTCACTAGAGGAATCGAAAATGCAGCCTGAACGCCGGAAAAGAGTTTTTCCAATACGTGCTCAGGTATCAGCTATGTATAAAGTGGAGTTCATGAAAGAAAGGAAAAATGTGTTCTTGCAGACAGGAAAAGAACTCCTGGATTGCCGTAGACTCACTTATATATTCAATTCACACTTCTGTCGAAGACCTTTATTCCACTCCACAGCGCAGAAGACGCCAAAAACCGTTCTGACCTCATATACAATTCCGGCAAAGAATAAGAAAAGAACAACAGTCATAAATTTGGTCGCTTATGATTACTAAAAGTAAATGATTAACTGAGATTCTTGCAAATGTTCCATGACAGAACTCAAGCTGTTTGCGATGCAACCTACGACGATCACGATGCTTGAATCCCAGTGGGTAGAATAAGTCTTTGACCATCCCAGCCAACCAGTTTGAAATGAAAGGCCAAACTGAAGATTAGATAACTCTGAATAACAGTTACTTGTAAATTAAAGTTCTTGGATTCCCATTACAACATATACTGACTTGTTTTTGAAGTCATTGCTCTAGACTTGATGACAAATATCAAGGTAGTTTTGTGAAGATTATGACCATCTATTAGCACAAAAACGTAGTGTTCGTCCGTATCAAAATTACATTGTAGTCAGTCATTCGAAAGTCTGGTCTCAGTAAACAACATTGTGAACCGTGTAAAAACGTTCGCTTCTGACATTTGTTTGTCAGTTGTATAGGAAGAGGAACGACGAAACAGCAGCAACATCAACAGCAGCCCTGAAAATCCCAACAGTCGGAGAAGGCTCAGACAGACGACTGTGCCATATAACTGGCCATAGATCAGACGCCAGAGAATCCCATAGTCACTCAAGTTGAGAAGTGGGAGTTAGAAGTCGACTAGCTTAATTTTGTGCAATCTGTCTCCATTAATCCGTGGGGTAGCAAGGGATGGATGACCACCATGTACTGCATATGGAACCCGTCCCGTAAGGTGAAACCATTAATGAAGAGTGCTGGTAGAAAGGAAAACCAAACAAACCAAACGGCCCTATTCCGAGTCAACCAGATTTAACTTACAAAAAATACTATTCAATCGTTCATAATCTGCTTGTTTGTGTATGTATATTTACAATTCAAACTTAAATCTGTGCCTTTTGTGTGATAATACATGAATATATTTGTGGTAATAGTATATCCTCGCAATTCTGCCCCATACCATTATTAAGGTGAGATCATATATTCGAATAGTTTAAACGGGTCAGAAATTGACAGAGATCCATTTTTACTTTGAAAGTTATAATTCGCAATTATTGTTTTTCTTGCATGTGATGCCAAATTATTTTGCTTAGTGTACATGATTTGGGGTTAAAAAGAAGTTTCAATTTTCTGATTTCGAACGTACTGTTCGTTGTTTCCAAAAACACTTCCACTGCTCATTATTTATGAGAAAACATCCAGAGTTCATTGTTTCTAGAAATGCCTCCACTGTTGTATCTTAGAAAATCTCCACTACTCGTTGTTTCTAAGAAAACCTCCGCTGCTCATTGTTTATAAAAAAAAACCCCCTCCAATGCTTGTTGTTTCTAAGGAAACCTATACTTCTCATTGTTTCAAAGAAACCCCAACTGTTAGTTGCTTCTAAAAAAACCTGCGCTGGTCATTGTTTCTAAGACAATTGCTCGTTGTTTTTGAAGAAAATCTCCACTACCCATTGTTTCTAAGAAAGATTCCACTGCTTATTATTTCTACGAGAAACCCTTCGTCCTAAAAATATCCTCAATAATTTTTATTTTTGTCATGGCTAATCTGTATCTCTTTCATCGCAGAATTCCTCCACAATTTTATTCTGAAGTTGCAGATTGAACATAAAAAAAGCACAATTATCAACATCATCTGCTAATGTATTATGTTTGTCTGGAAGGAAACCCAAATATTCCATGTCTACATCCATCTCTAAGTTTGGTAATCAAAATCTTTATAAATAAATTTAAAAACTCATTGAACATGCAACACAGCTTTCTTTTATTCCTATATTTAAAAAAAGTTCTCATCATTCTGATCATCTCGGACACATGTACAAAGACTATTCTACACTGATGCAATCAAACATGAAACTTTCCTTCTGTACCCTTCTTTACAAAGCATTCAAAAGGTTTTGAGTGATCTATCGAATTAAAAGCATTGGAAAAATGTCTAAAAACGACAATAAAATCTGCCACCAGTCTAATTAAACAGGTGAGCTCCAAAGTGTGATTAATCAATCGATATGCCATTTACGGGAGCGTACCTTTTTCGGAAATCAGATTGAGCTTCATTGGTTACCTCCCTTTCATACAGAAACTGATTTTCGTTTGTAATTCATTTTCTCGTATGTTTATATTAATTTGCCCTTGAACATAAGACAGGAATTCAAATTATTTTTTAAATGTTTTATGTTTTAAATTGATAATTGGAATACAATTTAACTTTTCTCACTTCGCTATATTGGTTATTTCACAAGATTTTATTGGACATCAGGATACTACACCCTGGTGTGCCAACGCATGATTTAAGCTGATAAGTAATGTATAGCCCTTTTGATGGCTTCATCAACACTGATAGGAATATATCCCAAAATTGTATCTTTTTGGTTGCTGAAAAACATTATTTAAAACAGCAGTAAATATGCATTCTTTATTTTCAACACTGCATTAGATGATGAATCGCAAAACTGCAGGACTATTCACATATTGGTTAAAAATGAACTTATTCATATCTCTCTTCACATCTTTTTATGCGCGATATATTGCAAAAGAGGCAATAACTTGCACTTTCATTTGCACGGCATGTACAATGTACTACTCTTTTTCCGCTTACAGCCAACCATTAACGAAACAAATTCTTGCTTTATATGCTTAGGTGATTTATAGTCCAAAATTATATACGTTTTTCTATTTAGACCTTCATGGGCAGTTAATAGCATTCCATTCATAGTTATTCTCCCTCCCCAAAATAAAATCTACATTGTCTGAAGAAATCACGCCTATTAAGGAAGAACTACTATGTAGATTTTTATAAATTGTACTGTGTTACGGTTTCTTTTGTTCATTCAAAATGGTGAGCAATTGTGAAATTAAACTTGTGTTCAATGTAAAAATAGAGAACACGGTGTTTAAAGAAGGTCACGGTTCGATGTACGCAGGGGATTTTCCCATCCAACAAAAGAGCTGGAACACGCATTAATATGGTCACGCAACGCATCAAGGTAACCAATGGCGCACAATGTAACAACTCTCTGTATCTCTCTGTTGTAATATATATATATACATCCCTTGTCATTATGTAGGATGTGTCATAGTAGATGAAAGATCGTTTTTGGACATCAGGAAGATATGATTCTGCATTATAAATGTTTTAGTTGTATCAATTTATGTTAATAAACTAAAATGTATGAGATGCATTGTTCGTGATGTGCCAAGAGTAATGCCAGGAAAACCTGCTTTATTTAATAAGAAAATTAATAGCAAATTACTTTTTTTATTAAATAATACGTCCATTTCTTCTATGCGCATTTCAAACATGTTTCTGAAACTACTAAAAGCTACTTGATGAAACTCAAAAAGCTGCTATTAAGTTACAGAAAAGATTATTTAACTTTGCTTTCCACAAAAATGATAAAAATATGCTAGAAATGTAAAGAAAAAGGTGAACCTGACATCAAAATCTGCACAAAAATCTTATCCTTAAAGTTTCATTCAATTCGGACTGGCTAGTTTCTGAAATACATTATTTGTATTTAATTTTAGCACATTTATATCAAAATTAATAGTTTATCCTCATCTTTAATAACAAAAATATCAATTTGGCGATGGTAGGTTAAAAGGTGCTATAATTTGAACACACACACACACACACACACACACACAATTTTTATGTAGTGTTCAAAATTATGGAAAAGACGTCATAGTGTTGCAATTCTAATGCGAAATGTTTTCATTGTAAGACTCATTCTTAGCGTAATTCGTAAGCATAAAAGTATTATAATTTGAGCGCATACATCATTTTTTCATAGCTTCAGAGTCCTGCAAATGTATATTTTATTTATTACATACATTGTATGTGTAATTCTTATAGCAACCGGTGAGTGGGTATCTGAGCAAAGAAATAATTGTTACTACTGTTTTTGGACTAAATATAATGTCATAGTGGCTAATCGTAGATACCATCCCATCGCAAGACACACCCGAAGAGTAAGTTTAATGCAAACCGATATGGTGGTCTGAAAAGCAGCTTTGACCGGGAGGTTGAAATATTTACTATAATAATTTTGAAACGAATCTTGAAATGCATGTAAGTGACGTAATTTCGGTTTGAACTATGCTTTTCCTATGTTCCACTATAGATGTTCTGGATACAATAGGCTGGATATTGGCATTATACAAATTTTAAACACTTGATAATTATTTCTGGAAGGTACGGTACAGTGAGCTAGTTTTATTTTATATCTAATATGTTTTCATCCCAATATGCACGCAGATGTTGAGTTGTCAAAAAAACATTTGATATAGTTGTTATTAAACCCAAGATTCTCTCACTCCCTACGTTCTTTCAGGACGTTTTAGCACTGAATAATGTTTGATATTGTACGTATCATGTCTCATTTTCTGTGAACCTCCTAGCACTTGAAACATTCCTCATATATTAGCCTATTTCACAAAGAGTTCATGTGAAGAGTTCTTTGATACCAGTGTTTGTGTAGTATTGAAGTAACGGAAGATTATATTATAACAGAAATCAATGGAAAAGCAGCATTTTTGCATGCCTTTCTCTATTGTGCATTCTTGACACCATAATGCTATAGCCTGATTTACAAAACGTTGATGCAAATTTCGTGACAAAAGCGGGGCTATGGTGCACATACTTAAAACACACAAAAATAAGAACTGAAGTTCCTATCCATATATGTGCCAGTAAGTAAACGACTATAGAATGCAATATCTACAACTGTGCGCCAATACAGCTAGATCTGAAACAACATAGAGGCTTTAAGCAATAAGAGTGACACGCAGACTATTATATGTCAAAATCATGACCTTTTCCGGACCAATGACCATGACCGTTTAAGCCTTAAAAAAATGATAAATTGTGGAAATGGTTAGAAATTTTGAAAGGGCTAAACAGTTACAGCTTGGGTAATAAAACATCCTACTGACTCACAGTATCTCTTGATTTTTATCTTGACCTTGAGGGAGGTGAGTATGGCTGAAAACACAAGATATTGTTTGTTCCAGAAAAATAACAGGATAATGTTGCACAAAATATCTCATTCGTTCAAATGTTATTCAAGTGCAGATATAGATATCATTGACTTTTTATTCCCTATATCTGACCTTAAGAATGTTACGAGTCTATGCTCTTAAAATAAGTAACAGAAAAGAGTGAAGTCAACAAGCTTTGTAAAATTTAACAGATAATTTATTCCTCTACAATACAAAGTGAAAAAAATAAGCAAAAAATAACTTCCGGTATTGCGAATTAAATCCAAAAATAATCCAATGATTAAAGACACCAGTCCTATGAATAAAAAGTCCTGAACTAAACTCAGTTCAAGTTCCGAAGAGATTTAAAATTGAAGGCGATGACGTGTCTGTTATGGCCTGCGTCGTACTGATGTGTCAACAGTCTCTTGTTGAATCACAGAAATATTATTCCAGGTTTGAATTCAGTAAAAGAAACTTTATCAAAGCTTTTGCTATTATTTTAGTGTCAATATTCCCGAAAGGAATTGCCTCTGGGAATCATGTTGACGCACACATTATGGTCAACAAGTATTGGTTACCTGACTTAGTCTTAGGTAAGGGTCGAGACAATCTACCATTATTCTGTTAAATGGTTCATCAAATGCATGGATATGTTGCAGATGAGCCTTAGGTATCCTCTGATTGGGTTTTCCTACCATTCGACTGGTATGACAAGATCTGCAGCATTTACAAACATCACTTTTAATTTCTGGCCAATAGAAGTGATTCAAGATCATGTGATAAGTCTCATTAACCCCTAAATGAGCAGCCAAAGGAATGTCTTTGGCCAGACTAAGAATTTCCTCTCTGTACGATTTTGGAGTTACAATTTGATAGTTCATTGACCACTCGTCACCAGCAGGTGCCTTAAAAGGTCTCCATTTTCTCATAAGAATCCTATTTTTAATGAAATAACAAACAGGTACTTACTTCTGTGGCATCTGTTTCATTAATGGCCCTTTGAAACAAACAAGTGCTCGACGACAAGTAATTGTCGTTTGTCACCCTGATTAGAATAAAGAGAATGAGTAGTTAAAAGAGGATCACTGTGATCAAATAATCTTTGATTGCTCCAAACAAGGAGTAAAAGTGACCTCATCAAAAGCCTGACCAATACACGTGTCAGCTAAAGGACTACTTTCCTGATCAACATCATTCTCAAGAGCTTTCTTTGCCATAGCTCTAGTAACTGCATAAGCTGGGTATAAATCAGGGAATTATTTTTCAATAGGATCGACTTTCTGATCCAAACAAGGCTTGTCGGTTACGAATTGATTAATCACAACATTTTCTCCAGCTAGGTCATTGCCTAGTAATAAATAAATGCCCTCAATGAGTTAAGAACGCAATATTCCAACTGTCACGGGTCCTGAGACTAAGTCTGATGACAAATGTACATAATGGACAGGAACATTAACAAACCCGCACTCCACTCCCTGAATAAGAACACTCATTAGAAGAAGACTTCTCAGACAAAGGCAAAGTACCTGACAATAAAAGACTCTGAGAAGCTCCTGTATCCCTTAAAATTTTAATAGGCATGGGATTGGATGAATCACCCATGAGTGATACAGGATCCTCCGACATGAATAGTTGATAATTCTCCATAATAAAATCAGACTGTCGCTAAATGATCTTTCCAGGTGTCGTTGTAGATGATGACTTCATCGATGTAAGCATCCCTTAAAATTTTAATAGGGATAGGACGGGCCGAATCACCCATGCGTGATATAGAATCCGTTCATAATTCTCCATAATAAAATCAGACTGGGGTTTATTAGACCCAAGAAATGTATTGCTTTCAATACATGACCGTGACCTTGACCTCTTAGAAATAAGAGCATTTGGAATAGGTCTGTCTTGATTCTGATGCTTATTTTGCAGTCACTAGCAATCAGAAATAACGTGTCCTTTCTTCTTGCAGTAGGTACACGTGCGAAGAGATAAGGATTTCTGATCAAGCTTATCAGAAACTTGATTTCTAAACGTTGTGCCAGATTGAAATTTAGAAGGGCTCCTATTCGGCTGAAATATATATATATTTTTTTACCAGACGACTGCTGAGTGTAAGACTTACAAAAGAAACTGTATGAGCTAAGGAATGCTCGTGAGCAGTATGAGCAGAATTTTCCAAGGTTTCGACCTGATGCTCATCAAGATAAGTCTTAATGTCACTATGGACACAGTTCTTGAACTCTTCAACTAATACGAGTTGTCTTAGATTTTCGTAATCTTGATCAACATTTTGGGCTAAGCACCACCTATCAAATAACTGCTCTTTTTCTCTTGCAAATTCGACATGAGTTTGTCCAGCTTTTTTATAGCTCCTGAATGTTTGCCGAGAAGCCTCAGGGACTAACTCATAACCCTTTAAGATGCATTTCTACTAGATCATAGTCGGCACTTTGCTGTACTGACAGGGATGCATAGATCTCTCGGGTTTTGCCAAAAAGTGTACTCTGCAATAAAAGGGTCCAATGCTCTCTTGTCCATTTCGAATTTTCAGCAATATGTTTCAAAATGAGGAAAATATTTGTCTACTTCTATTTCTCTACAAGGGGGCACTAACCTAATAATCTTGGTAACATCAAAACCTGAATTTGTATGTAGAGTGCGAATGTGCTTTTCACTTGCCAGCACTAATTCTATTAATCTAACTTGATTTTCCCTTTCTTCATTTTCCCTTTGAATTTGCATCTGCCTCTTTCTCTCTTCTCTTTCTCCAATTGCCACTGCATTTGTTTCCCTCTCTCCTCTTTCTCCAATAGCATTTTTCATCTCTCTTTTCTCCTTATCTAATTGCATTTGCATTTGTTTCTTCTCTTTCTCCAATTGCATTTTGCATTTGCTTTTCTTCTTTCTGTAACTGCATTTGTTTTTCCTCTTTATCTTTCTGAAGTTCAAGCTTTCTTAACTCTAATTACATTTTGTATTTAAATTTTAATTCCTTTACTTTTATGTTAGAGCCTAATACAGACTTACTGATCAAAACCAAAGCACTTTTATCCAAAGCATTTTTTTTCTACCAAATATTGGACCAAACCATCTTTTATTTCTTGCTTCGTTAAAGAAGCTTTTGCCTTAGAAAGATCATATTTACTGGCAAGCTGAAGCAGTTCATGTTGTTTCAAACATTCTAACTGCTTCTGGGTAGGATTTGAAATAAAAATCTCCACTTTAGATGACATTGTAAAAGGCTTGCTGATTTTCACTAAATATTTCTAAAATGTGAAATAATACTTGGGATTTTGAAAATTCCGAAAGAGGGGAATTTAAATTTTAAGAACAGAGTTTTCTGAAATATTTTTGCCAAATTCGTATCCCAAGTACGAGCGCCCAATTTTCTGTTACGAGTCCATGGTCTTAAAATAAGTAACAGAAAAGAGTGAAGAGAACATGTTTTGTAAAATTTAACAAACAATTTATTCCCCTAGAATACAAAGTGAAAACAATAAGAAAAAAGAACTTACGGTATTGCGAATTAAATCCAAAAATAATCCAAGAATTCAACACCAGGCCTAGTAATAAAAAGTCCTGAATAAAATTCAGTTCAAATCCCGAAGAGATTTAAAATTGAAGGCGATGATGTGTCTGTTATGGCCTGCGTCGATCTGATGTGTCAACAGTCTTTAGTTCAATCAAAGAAATATTATTCCAGGTTTGAATTCAGTATAAATTCCAACGAATGTCTTTATCCAGGAATTTTGTCAGAGCACTTTTGTATTTTACAGAGAAAATAATCGCTTGAAATCAATAATTTGAAGAAAACAATATTCAGCCCAAACTGGACACAACATAATACAACCCAAAGTGCTAGATGTTAAAGCACAACTGGTAAAATTCGGACAGTCACAAGATAATATAGTTTTCTGTTTGTCCTCAGGTCACAAATTAGCATTTTCTAAAAACAACCATTACCTAATGGAAAATAACTGTCTAGTATGATTTAATGAGCCTTGTTTACTTAGAACATAATACCCTATAAAATTCACTTTGGAATCCCAAAAACCGTGACCCTAATCAACATGTTTACCTGAATAATAATTCAGTCAATGAGTTTATACCTATAGAGAATAATGAAGCTATTATTAGTTGTTTACATCAATGAAATAAAAAACAATTTTAAAAAAGTCAATCAGGTCAAACAGAACTGAGCTCAATTCTGGGCAAGGTCAAGCCCAATAAACAATATTACATTACACTAGCATGTAATGAAATAAACAAATTAAATCTAACAAACAAACAATTAAATTAAATATACATAACAAGACTGAGAATGTAACACACTTTGATACATAACTGTTCAAAGTTCTGTTAACATTTCTTCAGTAGTTTAAAATATGTACTACTTTTCCCTAGTATGAACTTAACCTTCGTGTGGATGGGGTGGGTGGGTGCTGTCTTTGGTAGATGCCACACGATCTAACTATATTATATGCATTTGTAGAGTTTCGTGAAAATCTATCTGTCTGTTGCAAAGTAACAGGCTAGTCAAGCAAGTTTGTGTTAACAGAATTGATCAACAAATTAACGGTCAGTTCCTTAACATGCTAGAAATATACACGACTTAGTACGAGCCTATTTAAATGCGTCAAGATTATTATAAATAATTTAACATAACAACAGAATTACATGTCGTCAGAAGTGTTCATGCCTTGATACTGACCATGAGAAATGACCTAGAACATCATATGAGACACATCCGATAGTCATTATATTAGTATGCGTACATTATTTCCAATATCATACACAGCTAAAGAGATACATCACAGGTAAAAAGATGAGAACCTGGACCTTCAAGTTAGAACAATGATAGAGGTCTGAGAGATTTTGGTCATTATGGACATTCAGACTCACTAAGTTTTTATTTGTTTGTTTGTTGTTTTTTGTTGTTGTTTTTATACTTTTTACAATGAGACATCTTTTGAAAGTTACAATTAAGTTTAATGTATACTACCTTCTTTAACAGTTCGTAACTTGCATATGCCAACGTCCACCTTTGACCCTGAAGTGAGAACCATGAATGTGGTAATTTTTAATCCCCTTTTTACATATATGTAAAACCTCATCAATTTTCATGCCACTAATTCTATCAGCTTCAAACTTATAACCAGCACACTAAATGTGACTGTAGCATTGATCTGTGACTGTGATTACCAAAGAAGGACAGCAACACAGCCTCTTGTTCCGTTGTGTAAATTTATAAAACATCATTCAGACATTAGGCTGGTTTCGTTCAATCTTACGAGCAGAATAAGTCCGAAAGATTTTGGCTAAATTACACACGTATATACGCATACCAAATCCACATTTTCTTCAAGAATCATTTTGGAAATAGTTTATTTTTTTACACTGGACGAGAGCTTGGATAGAATACCGTGTAATCCAAAGTGAGATACAGACAAAATAGCAGAATTAGATATATGACAATCCACTGCCTATCACAACGCTTTCAAGCATGTGGTACTAAAGCTATGGTCTGATCCAGAGGCAAATGTTTCAATACTGTCATTGTATATTTCTCTTTTCTCATCAAGTTAGTATAAATATGGTTATATAGTGTGAATCTTGATAGTTTCTACGTTGTGAATCCAAGGAATGGGATACTCCACGGACATGATTTGGATGTACAAGCGGTGTTACACCCTGATATAATTAAATGTATGCACTGTTGTTGGGTAGTAATCTTAACATTTTCCAACATATGATCTAGGAGCAAGTCTCCTTCCCCAGGCTCTATAACATACATATGTCTAATTTCATTTCATGTCCTGCAACCAGTGTATGATTAGAAGATGGGAATCTCAATTATTTCCAACCTTTGAGAGTGCGACAAGTCCACAACCTAATGGGCGTGACCCATAAATCTGTGTTTTGATATATGCCTGATTGTTGTATATTATCTTTCAAACCTATCTGGTTCTAGAGTGGGGATCTCAACAGTTTCAAGTTTGTGCTCCAGGGACAGCAGCCCCACTGGGTCCACCCCTGGGACATTACTGTAAAACGCAAAACCCTTATATATTATAGCCCTGATCTCGACGATGACACAAACCAACTGCAGGATCTCCGTCTATAACAGTTAAGATATTGAGATTTACAAAATAAAAAAAAAATTAAAATATCCCCAGCACTTATTCATATTCTCAATCGTTAGGTCAAAATCGCAAAACAATGTCATCCCCTCCCTGTCCCCCGTCATATCTCAAAGCTTTAACTCAGTATCATGGTGTAGGCGATACACTACATTACTAATAAAGGACCGGCAGGCATGCAAGAAGACATCTTCCCACGTTTTCTAAAAATATGCAAGGATAAATGTATTTTGTTTTGGGCAGGGGTAATATAAGTATTTAAACATTATGACTGTCAAAGATAATAATGAAAAGAATTCAAATACTATCCATATGTGGTGAGAATCTTGGAATAGTTGACAAAGTACACCGTCCATCAAACGGCTGGTTCTTAACATGTGAACATTGATTACAAATTTATATACATCTGAAGTTAAAGATGCATCTACTACGCACAAGAACTATACTGACAAGGCTTTTATTTAAATTTTCAGTGCTACTTATACATCTGTCAAAACTAAAACCAACATAAATTTTAATATTATTTTTTATCTAACCAGTAACAATGTTATTCAAGTTTTTCATCAAACATAAATTGTTTTTGTTTTTCCTTCAACTGCGGAAAGAATGTTTGTAAAGTATACACTTTAAAGACAAACAGCAAATAACAAACAGTGCAAATTGCAGGATATTGCTTTTATTATCGTTAATATTATTATTATTATTATTATTATTATTATTATTATATCAAAATGTTCTCTATTTAGATATAACAGGTTTCAAAGTTGGATTTGTATTCAAAGTTTGATCATGGACTAACTGTTCAAAGTCAGCTCACATATTAGGTATTCAAAGCATACTCAAGTATTAGGTATTCAATGTCTACTCACGTTTTAGGTATGCAATGTCTACTCAAGTATTAGGTATTAAATGTCTACTCTAGTATCAGGTATTCAAAGTCTACTCTAGTATTAGGCATTCAAAGTCTACTCATGTATTAAGTATTCAAAGTCTACTCTAGTATTAAGCATTCGAAGTCTGCTCAACAATTAAGTATTCAAGGTCTACTCTAGTATTAAGTATTCAAAATCTAATCAAGTATTAAGTGTTCAAAGTCTACTCAGGTATTAAGTATTCAAAGTCTACTCAGGTATTAAGTATTCAAAGTCTGCTCTAGTATTAAGTACTCAAAGTCTACGCTAGTATTAAGTATTCAAAGTCTAATCAAGTATTAAGTATTCAAAGTCTACTCATGTATTAGGTATTCAAAGTCTATTCAAGTATTAAGTATTAAATGTCTACTGAAGTATTAGCTATTCAAAGTCTACTCTAGTATTAAGTATTCAAAGACTTTTCTAGTATTAAGTATTCATTGTCTACTCACGTATTAAGTATTCAAAGTCTACTCGAGTATTAAGTATTCAAAGTCTACTCAAGTATTAAGTATTCAAAGTCTACTTAGGTATTAAGTATTCAAAGTGTACTCAAGAATTAAGCATTCAAAGTCTACTCTAGTATTAAGCATTCAAAGTCTACTCTAGTATTAAATATTCAATGTCTACTCTAGTATTAAGCATTCAAAGTCTACTCTAGTATTAAGTATTCAAAGTCTACTCTAGTATTAAGTATTCAAGGTCTACTCAGGTATTAATTATTCAAAGTGTACTCAAGTATTCAATGTCTACTCTAGTATTAATTATTCCAAGTCTACACTAGTATCAAGTATTCAAGGTCTACCCAAGTATTAGGCGATCAAAGTCTTCTCAAGTATTAAGTATTCAAAGTCTACTGATGTAATAGGCATTCAAAATCTACTCTAGTATTAAGTATTCAAAGTCTACTCAAGCATTAGGTATTCAAAGTCTACTCTAGTATTTAGTATTCAAAGTCTACTGATGTAATAGGTATTCAAAATCTACTCTAGTATTAAGTATTCAAAGTCTACTCAAGTATTAAGTATTCAAAGTCTACTGATGTAATAGGTATTCAAAATCTACTCTAGTATTAAGTATTCAAAGTCTACTCAAGCATTAGGTATTCAAAGTCTACTCTAGTATTTAGTATTCAAAGTCTACTCAGGTATTAAGTATTCAAAAGTCTACTCAAGTATTTGGTATTCAAAGTCTACTCTAGTATGAAGAATTCAAAGTCTAATCAAGTCTTAAGTATTCAAAGTCTGCTCAAGTAATACGTATTCAAAGTCTTCTCTAGTATGAAGTATTCAAAGTCGACTAAAGTACTAAGTATGCAAATTCTACTCAAGTATTAAGTATTCAAAATCTACTCTAGTATTAAGTATTCAATGTCTACTCCAGTATTAGCTTTTCAATGTCTACTCAAGTATTAGGTAATAAATGTCTGCTCAAGTATTAGTTACTCAAAGTCGACTCAAGTATTAACTATACAAAGTCTATTCAATAATTAGATATTCAATGACTGCTCAAGTATTATGTATCCAAATTCTACTCTAGTGTTAAGTATTCAAAGTCTACTCTCTTATTAAGGATTCAAAGTCTACTCAAGTATTAAGGATTCAAAGTGTACTCTAGTATCAAGTATACAAAATTTACTATAGTATTAAGTGTTCAAACTCTACTCTAGCATTAAGTATTGAAAGTCTACTCAAGTATTAGGTATTCAAAGTCTACTCTTGTATTAAGTATTCAAAGTCTACTCAAGTATTAGTTATTCAAAGTCTACTCTAGGATTAAATATTCCAAGTCTACTCTAGTATTAAGCATTCAAAGTCTACTAAAGTGCTAAGTATTCAAAGTCTACTCAAGGATTAGGCATTCAAAGTCTACTCAAGGATTAGGCATTCAAAGTCTACTCAAGGATTAGGTATTCAAAGTCTACTCCAGTATTAGCTATTTAATGCCTACTCAAGTATTAGGTATTGGAAGTCTACTCTACTATTAGGTATCAAATGTCTACTCCAGTATTAGGCATTCAATGTCTACTCAAGTATTAGCTATTAGAAGTGTACTCTAGCATCAGGTATTCAGTGTCTACACAATTATTAGGTGTTCAATGTCTACTTAAGTAGTATCTATTCAAAGTCTGTTCGAGTATTATGTATTCAAAGTCTACTCAAGTATTAGGTATTTAAGGTCTACGCGCCTATTTAGTATTCAAAGTCTACTAAAGTATTATATATTCAAACTATGATAAAGTATTAGCAACTCAAAGTCTACACAAATATTAGGTATTTAAGGTCTACTCGCCTATTTAGTATTCAAAGTCTACTAAAGTATTATATATTCAAACTATGATAAAGTATTAGCAACTCAAAGTCTACACAAATATTAGGTGTTTAAGGTCTACTCGCCTATTTAGTATTCAAAGTCTACTCAAGTATTAGGTAAAGTCTGATCAACTATTTGCTCCGCAAAGTCTGCTCAAGTAATATGTATTCAAAGCCTACTCAATTATTAGGTACTCAAAATCTGTTCAAGTGTTAGGTATTCAAAGTCTACACAAGTAATAGGCATTCAATGTCTACTCAAGTATTAGGTATTCAAAGGCTACTCAATAATTTGAAAAGAGGTTGAAATTTGTAGTTAAATTAAGATAATGGACAGCAATACTGTTTACCAGGCCGACATTGATACATAACATTATTTTCTTCTTTCCAAGAACACGACTTAAATTTTTGTTGTTGGAGACAATAGAGTTAGAAATTATAGAAAAAAGATTGCAATTGGTTTCTTTTGCATAAACTGTTATATCCCTCGTGCATTTCTTTTTTTTTTTCTTCAAATCGATAGGGTGGTATAAGCTGCCGGGAAGGGGAGTGCGGGCGGAAACAATAGATCATTAATGACCAAGCGTTTCTAGTTAACTTCCTTGAGATAGAATGGCGTATTGCATCCGCGGGGTACTGAGCAAGAAACGAATTACGAATAAAATACAATAATTGATCCGCTAATGAAAGTCCGAATTTGTGTATTTATCATTTATCTCCATTCCTGTATTCAGGAAACAGTGTAAATGATGTTACTGTTGCAATAGACAACGTCCAATTGATTCTTGTTTTCTCGCTGCAGGCGATACAGTCGCTGTACGGGGTCCCCTTTGCATAAAAGAAACACGACATCAGTAATAATCGACAATATCGTCGTGCGTTGCAGAAAGTTTTAAATGATCAATTTAAAAATAACAATTTGTTACCATCGGTATGATTTTATATACAAATATATCCAAATTTTTTTTCAAGAGTTAATGCGGGCACCTGGAAACGTTATCTGCTAAATACTCGAAGTTGAAGCATATCGAGTCCAATACATTTTCCCTAATTCACAATCAGCTGTTTGCAACAAATAAGCTCATCGGGATCGGCGACTTTCAGCTCTTTCAGACTTCTGCTCTCATATACACTGCTACTGTGTTTATCAAATGGCACCTGCTCTTCTGGATAATTTCGTGTTTTCTTTTTCTTCGTTTATTATAAAAGAAACAAATATTTCTGCAAAATTTCGTCATCTTCATTTTCGCATATAATAGACTTTGTTACTTACCTATTGGGGGACCCTTGTGTATAAATTATGAACTGTCTAACGGAAACTGTGACTTTGTTTTAGGGAAAACATCGCTGTACCATTTTCAGTCCTTTAAGTTCAATCTTTATTAAGTTTAAACTGGATATTTTCTTTTCCTACGTTTATACATTTCATCGCGCAGTACCACAAACGTTATAGTTTAAAAAATGTCGAAGCCACGTGTTAAAATATATAGTATTTTTACCAAAAGATGAAATATGTCTGGTATTAACGTAGGAAAAGAAAATTTGATTTTTATTATATACAAGACTTGTTTTGCAATCGAAGTTTAGTTGCTTAAATTTACTCTTCGGCACAACACGCTCACCCCCACCACATTTTAATAGATTTACATCACTTGCATAGGCTGCTCATAGAAATATAAGATGCTTAAGAAGGATTTAGATGACCTTCAGTTACATTTTTGTCATTTTGTAAACTATTTGACCCTTTCTGAAAACAATGCAAGTCCGATTCAGCAATGCATGACAACAATTTTATCGCTGTTGTCGAGGAAGTAAAAAGAAATAACTTCAGAGAGACGCGAACAACGTCTGGTCAAATTCTTTATCAAAGATCAATTTCCATGTCTGAAATTTAAGGCAGTTCTGTTTACTTGTTCTAACTCACAAAGTACCCGTTTTTATTGTTGCAGGCAGGCACACACAAACAAGCGTCGCATGACATGATTGGAAATCTTATATTTTAACATGTGAAAATATAAGGATATACTTTTCACACATGAACATTTAGTAATAACAAACTTGAAAATTATTTTCCCAATAAGACGATGTTCCATACTTACGTATATGATAAAAGAATTAATTGGATAGTATGTAATCTTTACAGAATTTCTCGTAATGTAATAAATAGTAGGAGAGTAAGTAAGAGTATAATTTAATTTCAATATCTTAGCATATCATCAATTATATCAAGCGATAGTCATTTCAATATTTTAGCATATCATCAATTACATCAAAAGATATTCAGTTCAATATTTCAGCATTTCATCAATTATATCAAGAGATAGAGTCATACACGATTCCAACATTCCGGAACAACGTAAAGGTTTCACTACAAAGACCCTTATTCTCTATCATGTTTGTAGCAATGAGTGAAATGTAAACAAGGTCAATCATATGACCCTTACTCTCTACCATGCTTTTGGAAATGAGTGAAATGTAAACAAGGTCAATCATATGACCCTTATTCTCTACCATGCTTTTGGAAATGAGTGAAATGTAAACAAGGTCAATCATATGACCCATATTCTCTACCATGCTTTTGGAAATGAGTGAAACGTAAACATGAAACGTAAACATGGTCAATCATATGACCATGCATGCATCATTGTAAACTATCATCAAGCAGACGACTTTATTCAGCCAAGCGAGACGTGTTTCGGTTTTCGGTATGAGACGAAACAACTAATATTGGAAAAGAGGGTAACGGGAAAGTCGATCTTTGATACGTTTCTATTGATTATTATTTTTTAAAAACAAATATTATTTTCAGAATAGAAAACATCGTTGAAATAGTATATTTTTAAACCAGTTCAAGCACATATATTTTACTAAACTACCGTTATAAACGACCGACAGATGGTGTAAGTATCGATTTGGAACGGAAACATTCAATACGGCGAGATTAGAGATCCCGCGAAAATAGGAGAAAGAAGTTCTCTATTGTCAAGTCACTTAAAACCATTTTTCCATTGGTTGGAAGAGTCTGGCTCTGTTGTATGTTATACTTTCTGATATATTTGTCTCCAGCCGTCTTTTGATCAATCGAATTCCGTCGGTACAACTAGATTTTCCACAGGACTCTTTAGTTTGATGGTATTTAGATCTTTATAACAGCCATGTTTACAGTGCTTCTCCAGCTGCTACGGTCACAGGCACAGTGTTTCGAATATGTATGCATATTTCTAGTGCGCTATTTAGAGAACTCAAAACACGATTCCTTCTTAATAAACGATTATCTATATAAACCCAATTGTTTTACACGAACTTTATGGGACAGAAATCTGTGTTTTTACAAAGACAACAATTTGCAACACTAATTTTTTCATAATATGGGGTAGTGCTGCATTACCATGGGCACTAAACATAAAAAATATGTTCAAAATTAAATGTTTCACAACTTAAAATAAAAAATAACACAATCAATGTTGCTAAAATTTGTCTAACCATACCTTTTGCAACTAAACTAGACTGGATAAAGGCAGTCACACCCCGTAGAATATCTACTATTAACTTATTAAATTTTCATCAAAATCAGACATATTTTTGTCCAAGTTTATCAAAATGAACAAATATTATACTGACATGTATAGTACTGTATTTCGATGTAATCCTTGACGTTTTAAGCCCCCTACCGCCATCGCTTAATATTCAAAGAAAATATAGATTACTTATACTGCATGCAGGTGACCGAAGTTCATTATGTTTATAACGTAGACTTCGGTCGTGACATTTTTGTGCGAATTATGCACTCTAGCTGGAAGTTTTCATTATCAGTATGATCCAATGGTATCATTATCAGTATGATCCAATGGTATCATTATCAGTATGATCCAATGGTATCATTTTCAGTATGATCCAATGGTATCATTATCAGTATGATCCAATGGTATCATTATCAGTATGACCCAATGGTATCATTATCAGTATGGTCCAATGGTATCATTATCAGTATGATCCAATGGTATCAAAGCCAACACTTCTGAGGACTGTCCACGGGCGTGATATAATCCCACTTTACTACCTATTTTTTCCCAGGCATAACAACCCAATAACAGCATCCAAGTATACATATTGCAGACGGATTATTTCTATATCTGAAAAAAAAAATTAACACCTGCTATTTGCTTAGTCAGAGACGATTTTTTGTAAATGAATTGATTTACTCATTGTGGTCAAATAATTTTACTCTCAATCAATCAAATGTATCATTCAGTTTGTTCAGTAACCGGCACACCCTCCCCCCCCCCAATCTTTAGAAACCGAATGATTAATGATTACTACTTTCATTTTATTTCCGGTATAGGATGCAATGACCTCGTAATATAGCAGTGTTTTAGTCAGTCCTTCCAGGGCTGGATTAAGGCCCCTTGTAGGACCTAGGGACATTTTTAATATAATGATTGACAATGAGTTGACTCTACCTCTTTATATACTACACTGTCAGTAACATGGTATTCGTTGGCCATAGGCACAGTGCCTACTGTGCCTAGTGGATAAAACAGTCCTTGGTCCTCCGTACGTCCATGATTATTTGTTGATTCTACAATAGTAATAGTAATAATAATAATAATAATAATAATAATAACAATGACTAAATCATAATGTATGAAATTCATCGGGTCCAACCAAATTGCATTATTAAAATCAGCAGCGAAAACGGCCTAATTGTCTGTAACAAACGTGCTCTTAATTAGCTTACTTTGTCTACTGGAATAAATACGACATAAAGGCAACTTTCATCGACGCCATACCAACATAACTGAAGTAGGATTTGTGTTTTTAGATACCTGGAGTCAGTGAATGTAAGGGACGTAAACCATGTGGGACTTTAGTGTTGCCTGAAGCACACAGAAATTCTCTCCCTTTAGTTGCAATTTTCATTTGTTCTTGACTCAGTTATTGTATAAACTACTTATTGCATAAGCTACTCACTACGAGTCCAAGTACGTCGATTCCAGCACCAGGAAACGTATATACGTCGAGTACTAATACATTACTAGTACTATTACAAGAAAAGAAGCTGTATCACTGAAGTTCCACATTTGCGTTC
>JAECUM010021715.1:0-85792 GCA_016617855.1 Megalonaias nervosa | reverse complement strand
ATTTGAACTACTTAGATGTCTTTTTTGACGACCTCATGTAGATATTTTTAGATGTAATTAATCAAACATCTATAAATCCCAATCCATTTTGAATTTCATACATACAGTAAAGCTAAAAATATTTTAAATGCATAAAAGAGGTGGGTGTGTAATAAGTACAAAATCATATATTTTGTTCCAAGCCAGGAGAAAGGACTCGTTTGATTTGACTTAATACATCTTGGCCTGAATGCCTTTACATATTTGTATGCAATGTCAAACACATATACAGTTTTGTGCATTTATAATGTTTTCATAGATGTCTATAACTACTGACTGCATTATGTATCATACCGTAGAACCGCAGTATGTACTGAGTCACAATATATAGAGAGAACAACTTTGTATGCTGAATTGGTGTATAGCAGGAAAGATTAAATAGTTTTAAATAGTGATGTTTTGAAAATTAAATAAAGGTACAACACTAAACTTCACATAATTTCTTTTAACCCATGTCATACATTTATTTAAGTTTTGGTAATGGGTTCCATAATGGTACCGCATTATATCTGGAATCATGTTATAACAAGGTGCGTTATAACAAGGGAGAGCTGTATACATCATTTGTAACAATCAAAACAAAGAATTGTTTTTCAAATTTGATAGTAGATACTGGACATCTATTTCATTTTTTTACAAAAGATGCCAAATTTATTAGTAGTCATTTAACCCATAAAATAACATTTGCATCTTAAACATGACTTGAAATAAAAGTATTGTTAAACCACTCAGTTTTTCTTTATTTATCAGAATTTCTCAGCAGGACACAAAATACATTCTGATAAATGGGAGTAAAGATGCAAGAGCTAGCATTTTGTGAAATCTGCATGTTCCAGGGGTGTACATGTGGCTCATATTATCCAATAATGCAGTTACACTTGGTTCTACTATATATTTTATCTTTCTTCTTTTTATTTTACTTTGTCATTCTATATATCTATCGATCTATCTACATTCTACTTTGTCTATTTACCTATCTATCATGGATCCTGAAATGAGCGACTTTTCATCTAATCAGTTTTATCAGTTTTGTATGAAATTAGCACCAATGTGAAATTAAGTTTATCAAATGATGAAAATTACCATATATTTGACTGGGATGTACATCCCATGATCCAAACAATAGGTCTAGCTTGTAGGACATGACACTAATGACTAAAAATGGAGTTATAGCCCTTTTTAATTTGTATGCACTATTCTCTTGGCTTTTCTGCATCAATATCTGCCTCTTAGTCATTCCCCAAATTCAGATGAAGCAGATTTACATTAATTATGCACCATTTGTCTGCATGCAGTGGAACAAAATAGCTGTGTTTGTTGTATAACTACGGTAATAAAGGCTTGAATATTCTGTGGACGATACTAACAATGTAGGATATTACATCGTACTTCAGTTTCCTATAGGTTACTCAAGCACATTGGCATATCCCACTAATCAACCTTGACAACTGCTAACACATTTTTCAGTCCACCAAGGCAATTTCAGAGACAGTGACCATGCTGCTCTGTTGTTGGCATCCAGCAAACTCATGGCACTGATTTTCCTTCATTTGATTCTGTTTTGTTAACAAATCATTTGTCAAACACATTGATGCAGAAAGCATTCGTTGCTAAAATGTCATGAATGATATGACATTACATAAGACAATAATAATAGATTCTGACCTAGTACGAGTTTCCATGGTAACTGTACCAGATGTGGAATAATTGCATCTATCAAATGTATAGTGAAAAGCGTATGGCAACCACTCAGGGGAGCACACAAAAATAGTCTTTATAGCAGATGGTCTTTATATAGAGTTAAGAATTGTGTAAAGTGGATTTAAAAGAAACAAAAAAACATCAACAGATACTGTACACACACACACACACAGTAGTTGGCAAATAGACGAGACTTTGTTCCTTTCAAGATGGGCCTGCAGTAATCCAATCCATAATCATCCAACTCATTTATTTCATCCATCATTCATTATTTATATAATTCTACTATATTATCACCCCAATTTTAAGGTTTCTGTCACTTCGACAGTAGTTCATTTTCCAGCTATGACATTTTTTTGCTCTTTCAGCCTACAATTTCTTTTCTAAAAACTATATTCACTTCACTGCTTACGTTTCTGACTGTGCACTCCAATACTCTATCAAAAGTGTCTAGAGTGTCTGTCAGATACATTTACATGTGTTGAAATTTCATCATAATTTATATTTGTTTCAGGATATCCAAAGAAAATTTTAACTTAAACAAATAATATTTAAGAGTTGTTGTTTATTTGAGTTCTATGCATATGAGGTGTTGAATTTTCCACCAAGTGTTTTCTTTTTCCTCATCTGGTAAAGTTTTCCTGATGTGACTCAGAATACCTCTCAAACTTTTTAAGTGTGGCCCTTAGTTTCTTGGAGGGGGGGGTATACATAAAAGCATGGCAAGTTCAACATAGGTTCCACAAGTCTGTCTAGCATATCATGGGAAATTAAAACAAAATTTTCTTCCAATAAGCAGAGTTAAGAATTAGTTGTACAATAGTAAACATTATACAGATGTACTTCATTTATGTATTAAATGTTTTAAGATACCATAATGTCAAATTCAATCTTTGCAAATTGATACATTGAATTCCTAGAGATGAAATAAAATTCATTAATTTTACAATAGCAGGTTCTTTAAGATAAAATATAAATGTACCCAACTGTTATTGTTATTTAATTTGCACCAGAAAGCAAGAGAGCTGTTCTGATTGGGTTTCAGATGTTTAAAATCATAGTAGAACACAGACTGCATATCCCAAAGTGACAGCACTTTATTTTGTTTTTTTTTATATAAAAGTAAATATAGTAACATGATGCACACCCATCCAGCTAACTTTTTTTATGACAGAATTCCCATTATCATATTATTAAGACAATGAACTGCTTTGTTTAAACCAAACAGATTGAAAAATAGACTTTAAAAATTAAAAACAGTTCATTACATGTGAAGTTTAGCTCAGTCTGAATGCATAACAACATTGATGACTTAAGCCAAAATGTGTTGCCATCACACAAATGACTCAGTCCTTGCATAAACCTCTTGCTTGTAACCACAAAGTAGAGAAGAAAGTGTGCCTGATAACGATCACATGAGTAGTTTACACGTCAACATTTGAATGCAAATTCACACACATTTTGAAACTAGAGGGGAAGAGTCATTATGTAGATGTCATTTATCTTTTAATTCTTGGATATTTATCTTTTTTCCCTAGACCATACATATCAAATCACTTTCTTGCAATAAAAACTTAAAATCATTTATACAACAAGCACCATCCTCTGGATCTCTCCCTGCCCCAGGAGACTAGGCTCTGATTCCTAACATAGAAACTGCCCCACCCTTAAATTATATACACTTATTGGCACAACAATGGGAGTTGATCTGTGCCATCTCTGAATTCCTGTGTCTGTTCTTATCTCTCCTGGACCCTGCTCCTGGAATCATAACTTGGAAACCATTGAGATCCTTGCCCAACAGAGCTGCGGTGGTTCAGTGGTTAAGGAATTGGACTTGTGATTAGGAGGTTTACTATTCTCTGATCAACCTGATTCTGAGTTAATGTGTTTATCTTGCTTATAACCAAACTCAGCTGAGATCTGGATCATGCAAGCCTACATAATGGGTTTGATCAATGTCTGATCAGAAATATGTCCTGAAGTGTGTTCGCAAGCTTGGCTAATCAGATGCAAGACCACCTCATTGTGTAGATTTGGCTAATAATCGATGTCTTCTGAGATCTTGACGATATAAGCTTACCTACAAAATCAAACTGAAATCTGATCAGAAATATGAGCACCAGGCTCTTTGCAACTGAACCAATCAGATGCAAGATCACCTTATCAACATGTGTGGATGTTGCTCATAACTGAAATCATCCAAGATTTGATGATACAAGTTCACATACTGAATCTGAACAAACTCTTATCAGAAATATGACCTTAAGAATATTCTCAAGCTAAACCAGTCAGATGCAAGATAGCCTCATTAATATTCATGTCACTTGTAATACAGTTCATCCAGAAAATGATATAAGCTTTACCTACCAAATCTAATCAGAAATATGACCACTAGAGTGCCCACAAACTCAGACAATCAGATGCAGATGACCTCATTAATATCTGTGGCTGTTACTTGTAATAGAACTCAGAACTTGATGACAGGAGTTTCAAATCAGATTAAATTCTGATTAGAAATATGACCTCTAAAAACGTTTACAAGCTCAATCATTCAGTTGCAAGATCACCATATTAATATCTGTGGCTGTTGCTCATAATCAAACTCAGAGACCTTCGTGATATATATTCCAAATCTTAATTAAAATCTGATTAGAAATTTTAGATTATATACAGACCCAGCCAATCATTTGCCATAAAATAGTTGAATTTCTCTGCGGTCCTCATGCTATAAGGGGCCAATCATTTCGTGGGGGGGGGGAGATCTGGGATCTGATGTTCTTGAGCAATACAGTTTTCATATTAGCTATTGTGGCAGCCATATTGGATGTCTGCAGGTACCATTTTTATATAGGCCCAACTTGACATCATAAGAAGTGATGTCATAAGTGTTTTGGTGAAGACTATATATTGATCTGACTGTAAATTTTGGAGTTGCAATAAGATTTCAAGATGGCCACAATGGTGGTGATATTTGATGTCAGATTAGCATCATTTTCATTCAAGACCAACAAGGCACCATAAGAAGTCTTCTGGTGAAAATCCAACATCGATAGGACTTTACATTTAGAAGTAGCAACAAGATGATTTCAAATGGCTGCTAAAATAGCCATATTTGATGTCAGGTTGGCACTATTTTCATTGAGGACAAACTAAATATCTTATTTAGTCTTTGGTAAAAACCCATGTTGATAGACTATCCATTCAGGCGGAATAGTGCTAACAAGATTTTCAAGATGGCTGCTGTGGTGGCCATATTGGATGTCTGAGCAGCACCCTATTCATTTAGGACCAACTCAATTTTGGGAATAATGTGTGTCAAGTTTCATGGCAATCCTCCAAGGTAGTTTAAGAGTAGCGATAACAGATTTGTGTTAATGGATGAATAGGCAATGACCAACCCATAAGCTCTTTAGCCTAGGACCAGCACAGCTATGGAATCAACAATGTATTCATTAGATACAGCTAATACTGGGTTTGGTGAAAATCCATTCATATCTGTTTGTGTTATCATACAACCCATTACAGATATAAAAAAAAAAAACAGGTCAAGACCTTGGACCTTTAAATCAATCGCTTTGTGCTGACTACTTTATTGAAAGATAGTGTTAAATTTTTCTGTACCATATATGTACAAGTCACTGTGTTTATAAGGTAAATGAAGAACAAATATGCAAAAAAGGACCTTTGACTTAACCACAAGCCATATGTGAAACTCAGCCAAAAATCCTGCAATCCCAGAAGTCCAGTTGCCTGGAAATGTTACTGGTCCTGCCCATAACCAACTGGTCCTACATTTCATCATACAAGACACCACTCATCAAGAGGCTTGTCATCACAAGATACATTGCTATAATTTATGACCAGTCTGAATCCTACGGTGTGAATTAGGGGTTTCTCATCCACTGACTCATCAATAACAGTATCAGAACCATACCCATCATCCCAAGATAAGGCTCTGGTATCCAAAGTACAGCTGCCAATGAAATTAGGTCTATGGAAAGAGGAGTTCCAGCATTGGATTGCTGAAACTGGATCAGATGCATCCCATTAACAGAATGCAGCTGAACAGCTATAAGCATTATCAATGTCTTGGCATGCATCCTGTTTCTTTATTTCAAATAAATTTTGTAACTCAACTACAGTGAAACCCCTCAAAACCATAACCCCGTGGGACCAAACATGTTTTTCAGTTTTCTTAACTTATTTCGAAGATGTGAAACAATGTCTTTTTCTAAGTGTTCATGTGATGAGAGAGAATGTGTTTAAAAGAAAGTATGTGTAAGAGTTCATGAATTAAGAAAGCAGTTTCTTTTTTTTAAAAATATTTCATGAAAAATTAGTTGAACATCATATACTCCTTCCAAATATCACATTCAGTCACACGAATACAGTTCTTGTAATGAGGACTGTAGTTCTATCTGGAACAATTGTATTTAGAACTAGAGTCCTCATTACAAGAAACCGCTCTGGTGGCCTAAGTGGTTAGAGCATATGCCTTGGATGCAGGAGGTCACAAGTTCAAATCCCAGTCTAGGCAAACCAAAGACTTATAAAAATGGTACTTAAGCTGCCTCACTTGGCGCTCAGCATTTAATTTTAGTGTTAGGACTTGTCAGCCTGGTGTCAGGATAATGTGACTGGGTGGGACATGATGCTTCATGTCTGCAGCATGATGTCCCAATGCTAGACATCATTATAAACTGCTACACTGAAGACATTTTAGCGATATCACTGAAATTGTTTTAAAATAAAAATAAATCCAAATCACACACACACACACATTACAAGAAACATTTTCAGGACTGAGATACTTTTATAACTTTAAGTGCATTAGAAATATGAATGATAATCCATAATGCTTCTACTTGCTTATTATATTCTATAAGAATAGTAAAATTCTATGACACCTGGCTAGTTGTTCTGACAACTTGATATGTGAGTGAAGGCAAATGACTATTTAAATACCGGTAATGATTTTGTCTCCATTGAAAAACGATTTAATCTGTCTTTTAGAATACTGTTTTCTCAGTCTCCCTCAGCAGAGCCTCAAAAACCATATGCCTGGTTAATAAAGCCCTGATATTTAGTCAAAACAACAAACAAAAAGGTATTGGCTACAAATCACAATTAGATAATAGGTATATAGATATAATCTTTCCTAAATGACTGACCTTCAAGGATTTAATTAATAAATCACCTTAAAAATGTATGCCTTTTTTTTCTGGTGCCAAGACTTCACATTAGTCTATTATCAGTCCTAATGTGTTGGCATGCATGTGAAGTGTTGTTTTAACTTCGCATGCCCTTGGGACATTCTCTGGGTCCTTGTCTCATGAACAACCCTACTACAATACTTGCTAACAGTAATTAGTATGTTCCAGTGTGTGTCCGGAATTTAGCAGCTAAAATGCATTTCCATACAAGTTTCAGTATATGGAGAAAAAAATAAAAGCAGTATTAAAGAAGAAACAATGTAGAATTCCAAACAAATTTGGTCTTGAGGGGTTTACTGTATACAGAGGGTTTGATTTTGAGGTGTCTTACTTTATACAGAGGGTTTGGTTGTCAAGGGGTTTTATTATATTTTTCAAACATTGTTTTCATATGACAGTGTTGTGTTCCTTTTGAATAATTTTTGTGTGGCTTGTTTTTTTTTTAGACTGGTGGTTTCAAGGCATCCAAGTACCTCCACTTCCTGATGCTGAGAAGTGGAAGTGGCATGTGTCATCATATATCACATTAATGGAATTACATACCTAAAAATCCAACTGGTCAGACAGACAAGCTACTAATTTTGTTCCAGTCTTCTGTGAAATTAGCTGGCATCAAACCAGCAGGCAGGTGGCAATTTTGCACTCTGTCCCCTAGGTCAAGTAGGTTTGGTTTTCAAACTTGTTCACAAAAGCAAAGATATATTAGTGATCCGATGTGCACTATTTTCATTCATTGTGGGGTGTGTTTTAATGAAAACCCAATTTTAATGCAACCATCTGTGGTGATAACCAGAATTTTGAAATGGTCACTATGGTTGCCATCATGGAGGTCAGATCCGGACCATTTCCATTCAGGACCTGCTACAAATTGCTTTGCAGTGTAAAGTCTGTCAGTAGAACCATCTATTCTGCAGAAATAGCCATGAGAAGATTTTTTTGAAGGTTAGATTAGCATCATTTTAATATAGGACTAACTACATACGGCATGTAGTGTATAGTGAAAACATTTTAACATTCATTCAAAATTAGTAATCATAAGATTGTCATATGAACACTTTTGCAGCCATATTCCGAGGCAGCTACATTAATTTACAGACAGAACATATGACTTAGTTCATCACTTCATCCAAATTAGCTCTCTATGGAGGATGCTAGTATGTATTATTCATTCATGATTTAGGTTGTTAAGAAAAAAATGAAATTTTGAAGTGGGGTCTGGGGGTCCTCCCCCTGCAGTCTCAAGGGTAGGTGCACACAAAACTCTCCTGGCAGCCCTTATTATCATAATATTTTAAAAAGTTGTTACTGCATTCCAACAAAAAATATCAAAACTTGCCCAACTTCAGCGTTCATTGTCACGTCAATTTGTCCCCCAGTAATATTAGTGCTGAAGTTATCAAATGTGCATGTCGGTGTTCACACAATAATTAAGTCATAATAACTTGTGAATTTTTCCAGCATATATAACATGAATATCAGACTTTTCTCTTCTCATAACAAATGGGGGTTTTTTCTTCTCATTTTGAAAGTTTTTACATCAACTATATAAAAATATTCACATAAATTCACTTGTCTTTTCCCCCATTGGACACATCAACCTGTTGATACTGATGTGCTAGTCTTGCTTTATTTTGCAGCCTTGGCAAAGATTTCTTTTGCTTTCTTTTTCCTAACAATTGATTTTGTAGGCTGAGTGTCCAATCTTTTTTTCATTCTCAACAAGAGTTTGTTTTTTCTTTCTAAGCTCCTTCTTATATTGTCTACATGCAGTTCACATATTCTAACACAGGGTTGCATCTGCCCTCTCATTTTAGAATCTTTAAAATACTGTATTGTCCTTTTTCCTGATGTCTTCAGACCAAATTTGATCTTCTGTTAGAGTTGTAGGTTTCAATGTTTATCCTCCCTGATTTAGAATCAATAATATCATTCAGGACATTGAAGGATGATTCTACTTGTGTGCCATGAAAACAACTTGGTAAAGACATGACAGTCTTTGATAGACAAAGGTATCTGGCAACAGTTATCATCACTTCCCTACCAGCGATCTGTACATTGTTCTTCCTTAAATTCTGAAGTGGAACCAGTTTTAATCTTCTACCTTCCAAATTAAACTGGTTCAACTCCTTCTCATTTAACATGTTAGATGCTACTGTAGAGATGACAACACCAGTTTAAATTTTTCTGGCAAAGATCACAAAATGCTTGTCCTCTGGCATTCAGTTTTCTTACAAATTGATGAAGTATGTTTGCATCAACTCCACATTCAAGTCATTCTCTTTTCCACACAATTTTCAAAACTTGATCTAAACTTTATGTGCCCATGTCTCTATCATTAGTTCGAGATGCCATGTTTGGCAAGCATGCTTATTACCATAAGTTTCCATTATGTGAAAATTCATTGGATGAGTAGAAACCTTTGACCAATCTGAATGCTCCTTTCAATGACAAATACTATTACAAGGATCATCTTTAAAGGGATAAATTATTGCAGTATGGGACTGGAAAGACCATTAGTTAAAAACCAGATCAGAGATGATTGAAAATACAGAGCATATAGAGGAAAATAGGATTCAGTTAAGGAGAAAAGCAGAATTCCATGGAGAAAAAAAAATCATTACTGATTATTTTAATATCATTGGAAAGATCTACACCTACAGAGAGACCTATATTTGGATTTACAAAAAGGCCAGAGTTCTTGTAATAATGTCAGTTTACTGTACATTTTACTGAATATGGCTTGTGCCTTTCTCCACAAACTGGTTTTAGAGAGAAATTCTTATATATATATAAAGGTCAGGCAATAGAACAGTGATCAATAGAATAGATTTTCAGTAAGCATCTGCTTTCTTTCTGATATTTGTACAATATTTTCATTTATATTTTAATTTTCAAACATGTCAATCTTCCTATCTTGGACTACAGCTGTAGAAAAAAATTAAAAATCTTTCAATAATAAAACAATCTTTGATGTAAAAAAAGATTTTAATTGACTGTATGAAAAATTGCATGAATTACAGTAATTTCACTTACAATAGTTATATAGATGCAAGAAAGTGATTTCAGGAATCCCCAAAGGTTCGCAGTTTTACTGTATACAGTCTCATATACTGAAACACTGTTCATCTAGATTATTGGTTCATCTAAGCAGTATACCTGTATCTAGTATGTAGATTAAAATGACCAAAACACCTGTATCTATTGTGCAGATTAAAATGACCAAAACTTATTCAACCACACTCCTGTATATCCAAGCATTTTTCATGATCCTTAAGGAGTTGGAAAAATGACGCTTATACCATATAGTATATTTCTTCTGTAAGGCGTAACAATTAAGATATTTATGTACCTGGAATAAGTAATGGATTACAAGAAGATAATTTTAAAATTTCAAGAAAGAGCATTTCATGACATAGTTCTCTCCAAACGTAAGGAAAATAATAATGTGAAAATTATTGATAAATTAAATTTGAACAATATACATTACTTTCTTTTCTGACAGAGAAAATAATAATAATGCATAGTCCTGGTGTTAAGAAGATCAAGGAAAAAGACTCTTTAATCCTATCCTTGTGTAGTTGAAATAGTAGATTTGTTCAAAACTGCCATCATTAGAGTACACAGGTTGATAGTTGGCAATCACAGCATCTGCTTCATCCTTCATGGATGGAAAGGTGTGGTTACTCTTACGAGCTGGAAAAAAATAATACACCATTTAAATCATACTATGATACAGCCCAGAATATATCCATACTGTCAATGGATGTTTTGTTAAGTTACACTGTATTCATATCTTTGATACAGCCCAGCATATATCCTACTGTCAATGGGTGTTTAAGAGAATTTACACTGTATTCACAGCTTAAAACATTTTGTTAAGCCCATATGCTGGCAGATGGCACGACAAAGGTACAAACATTAATGAGGTTACAGCTCTGGCATATGAAAGTGAAGATTTTGTGTAAATGTTTTGAAAGACGTATCTCGAAGACTGTTTTGTAAGTGGCACATAATATTCTACAGAACCACTGTATTTTTTACTTCATCATCTGTGGTGCTTGTATTTGTATGGTTAAATGATTTTTTTGTCACATGTCAAATGCTAGTGACACTAGGAACTAAAAAATACCCAAGGTACATAATCAGCATACAGCCAATACTGTTCACAATGCAAGTCTTTCACATTTTTGTTCCTTTGAGGTCTATTCATTTTAGGGAATTTTTTTTCTTTCTTTATTAAAATGTTTCCTTAACTGATAAGGTCTTTAGTGTACAAGCAGACGTCAATGAATGTAGTATTGCAATCCTCACAGCAGGATGAACATGTCAATGCTATGCAGCACTTTCAATACTGCCCCCATTCCCTCTTAGGCAGTAAACTAACTTAGGTCCAAATTTTAGCTGAGATGCAAAATTTTATATTTATTTAACCAGTTATGAGTCAAAGAGTATTTCCACAAGACAGCTGTTATTGATGCTTGCAGTAAGATGTACTTTATGCAGGTGATAAAAACACATCAGTCACAAAAATACCTGGATGTTTGTATGGGCATACTGTAATGGTATCTTACTCCTGCCTCCTTAGTCTGTTGAATGTTAAAACAGCCAATTTACAGTTATGCCTGGAGCTCCCACAGATATCATAATGCCAAAAATTTATTGTAGTGCAGCGAGGGACTCTTAGTAGCCAGTTTCATCATGTAAACACCTATCTGATATAATCTTTAGTTATTAAACTCATTAGCCTTTAAAACTGATCTATAGAAATCATTACACAGACTTACTAAACTGCCACCAGATTTCCCTTTGCAAAAAGTAAGTACAATTATATCCCATTTGTTTACATGTCTTTTGCAAACAGCAATAGGTAGAATGAGAAAGAAAGTGAGCAAAGAGTAAAACAAAGTTATAGTTCAGTTATCCAGGAAAAGTTTTAGTGGGCCAAGAATTGCAGAAATTAGGAACAAACTGGCTGACTGGCAAAATTTCTTTGAAGGATATTATAAATACTTTTAATGACAGTGTACCTATGAAATTATATGAATTAACTATGAATAGAAGTATGATAGACATAGTGGCAATTTTGTGAAAATATATTTTACCCAAAAATGTATTATTTTTATTCTGAGTTAATTTGAGTTGAGAGTCTGACTTTGGTTTACAGAATCCATATAATTTTGTTGAATCTGAGACAAACTTTTTAGCCACACATTCCAAGGACAAAATGTTAATGTCTTTTTATAATTTCATACTAACAGATTGCATAAGCACAAAAATTTCTCGAGCATAAAAACAAACTGAGGCTTTATCCCACAAAATCGAGAAACCATATTTTGATATGCCTTACAGTCTTTTTACCTTTTGGGCAGATATGTAGATGAATATTAAGCCAATTCAAGAAACTATGTAATTCTATCTTTATTCTGTGCAAAGTTATGAAAAATTAAATTTTCACATTTTGAGTGTAAGTTCGTATTTATGAATTCAATACACAGAGTGATTCAAAATTTTACAGTATCTTCTGACACAAAGAAGCTGGCAAAGTAACAAGACTCTGACTGTATGACTATGAATTCACTACACACAGTGATTCAAAATTTTAAAGTAACTTCCAACACCAAGAAGCTGGCAAAGTAATGAGACTGACTGCATGACTATGAATTCACTATACACAGTGATTCAAAATTTTAAAGTACCTTCTGACACCAAGAAGCTGGCAAAGTACTGTGAGACTCTGACTGCATGAGCATCATGGTTGATATCATATTTAGGGTTCCACTTGAACAAGTTTTTCTCTGGATGCCACTGGACTCCAAAAATAGGATATCTTTTGGCTGGAAACAAAAAAGCTATTGTACTCATTGATGCTTAAATCTCTAACAACTGATTCACTATCACTGTACTATAAATATCAACTTGATTGCTACAGAGGATTTATGGTGTACCATTATACTATTTATTCAATACGAAAATTCCCTTCCTGCAAACCAATGACTGCTACCCTTGTGGGACCCGATGTTGTGCCTGATGTAAATCTGAAAATCTGAGAGGGTACTGTTTTAGTCTATTTCATTTGTCTGGCAGAATCACTTTGACATCAAAATAACTCGTTGTGCATTATCTGTAACGTCTATCCTGACTGTCAGGCATCTAGAATCTGCGGTATGATGAACTACCATATTGGACCAAATTGGACCGACTATGACTGCACTTAAATACCTGCTGAAATTAATGTAATTTTTTGTTATGTGTACAAATACACAATAAAATACCATAAGAATGAATGCAGTCAAATTTTTATGACAATTGTTTCAAGAAATTAAATACTAAAGCATTTTGATAGTTGTGTGGACTTTCTAAAGGGGAGAAATTATTGCATGTGATAAATGATTTATATCCCAAAAAAATTTATCAATATAAAAATTAGACAATTTTTAATAAAAAAAATATATTTTTTGATGTAAATGGGAGAAATCATTGCATGTGATAAATTTTTTATATCAAAATTGATCTTCTTGAATAAAAAAGTATACTGAATTTTTAATGAAAAACAATTTTATTGTAAATTATGTTTCTCCAAAATTACCTACCCAATCACATCAATGTTTGGAATTATTTCTGCTTATTCAGTGTTGGGAACACCAACAAAGGTAGTCTATATTAACATGCATAGTTGTGGTGACTTCGTTCCTCCATGTTTCCGAAGGTAATGGATCACCACTGAATTGTCTGACATTATTAGGACTGTTTTAGAATGAAGACAATCCTTCCCAAAATGGGAGGCCTTGAGGATTGCCTTTATTTCGAAGAGGTTGATATGGTGGGTTCTCTCTTGTTGTGTCCACTTGCTACTGACCATCTCAAAGTCGATAGCAAGTGAACCTCCCAACCTGACAATGTCGTGTCTCAGGAGAGTGTGACCTGTGATTGTGGGGCTCCAAATGGAATTTCAGGAACCTAAGTCATTCTCTGTTCTGCCACTATATCAGGAAGTTTATGATTTTCATTGAGATCTTTACCTGCTGATCTAATGGACAAGATATTGGATGCCAATGAGAGAGGGGAGCCATCTGCATAGGGTGCATGTATATAAATTCATGAGATCCACTGTGCAGTGAAGAGGCTGAGGAGTTGAAGGAACTCTCTTGCCATGACAAAATGTTTTGAAGAAGCTCTCTCCAATGCTAGGACAATGTAGTTGATGTGTTTGGGAGAAAAGACGGGTTAGGTTCATATGGGTGAGGAACTCCATATCCAAATGAATGAAATGTTGGGAAGGAACAAACGCTGACATGTCCATGTATACTATCCACCCTAAACTTCAAATGAGACAGAAGGATGTACACATCATGAAGCATAAACAAACTTACCAAGTGTTTTTGTAGGATGTGGTCTAGGTATGCTGAGATCCCAGATGAAGATCTTGTGGAAATGGGTGACAACTGAGTCCAATGTTCAGGTAAAAGTCCAAGGGCTGAGTTTGAGGCCTAAAGAAGGGCATGAAACTTATACAATTCTCCCTTGTAAGAGAAACAAGTATTTTCTTCATGTTATATGAATGGAATTGTGGAAGTATGCATTGGACAGGTCCATGCTTATTGTGTATTCATTATGGACAGACAGACAGACCTTGCTATTTCCAGTTTGAACTTTGGGGCTTTTATGAATATGCTGAGATTGCTTAAATCAATAATGGGGCCAATTTCCCATTGGCTTTCTTGATAAATAACTGCCAGTAATAGAAGCCAGGGGATGCTGCATTTCAAGTAATCTCTTCTGCGCTTTTGTCTAGTAATGTTTTTATCTCCTCTGCAATATATCTGTCTTCATGGAGTCCAACATAATGAAGGGAACTGACAAGAGAGGAGGGGACTGGCCGAACAAGATGTGGAGCCCTCAGAAACCAATTGTGTCAATCACTGGTCATGAGGGGGTAAACTGGCCCGTGAGCTGTAGAAAAGAAGGAGCCTGACACCCATATGACGGTTGCCAGGGGGCCTTAGAGGGGACAAGTCATAGTTTCGGGTTAGGAGGCCTAGAATAGGAGAAAACCTGTTTTCTCTCTCCCCTCCCTGCCTGTCTGCAAGATGTAGGATTAGGCATTCTCCAATCACTCATTCTGCCTGTATAAGGTTGTCATGTCCGAGTATAACCTGTCATACCTACAATGCTTGTCATCCCATCTATGAGGCTGCTTGTGACAAAGGCAAGCCGAGAAAAGAGTTTGTACTGACAAATACAGAGGCAACTCTTGTGCTGTCTGTTTTCTGATTTCCTCTATATGAGTGGGGAGTAAGTATGGGAGTGCATAGTCACAACAGGTGTGGTTTGAGTGATGCAGAGTGCAGAAGAGTATCCCTTCATGTCGGATCTAGGTTAGAGGAGGCTGTTAGATACCACATTCTGTACAAGTTTTGATGTGGCATTGAAAACTTGTCTGTCCAGCTTGTAATACAGAGGGGATAACATATTTAAGGCATGGAAATATTTGTCAAGGCTAAGCACATCTGTGGTTTAGGTGTTACTGTACCAATAAAGAAAAAAGTGGCCAGAAGTTGATTGCTGAAAAAAGGCCTTGTTATTACCAGGATTGCTGACTTTTTTTCTGATAAGCGAATGGCTATTTCCAGTTTTCAAAGATTGGGGTAAAAATTCTGAAGGACAGATGTACATCATCTTCATATTTATCAACCAAAGCATTGATTTTGTAAGTTGTATTTGTAATCAGCAAAGGGGGGCATTCTGAGAGAGTAGGATATGAAAAATGTCTTCTGTTGTTGCTTTGAATGGAATTCAGTTCTTTTCATGCTAGGATCAGAATTATCAGGAGACTCTAAGTCAAAAGTATTGTCAACTTGAAGATTCTCTTCCTCCAGTGGGTATGTCCCAGGATACATCACACCCTAGGGCAAAGATGCTGCCATCTCCTTAGCATGCATTGCTGAAAATATTATACACTGGAAGGCTACAAAAGGTGGTTTTGGGACATTCTGGACTGCTTGTACACTAATATGATGACTTGGCATGGCTGGCTGGATCAGCACATACATCTGACGGGCTTGGCTGGTTAGCCTTCTGTGCTTGTGCATGCTGAACCAACATTACAGGTGCTATTGGGTTGGTTATACAGCCTGAAGGATGGCTGGCTGGCCAGTTCAGTCAGCAAAGTCAGATTAAGACACTGCTGCTAATGAAATGGATGAACAATGTTTGACAACTTAACCTGTACTGTATCTACTGTGTCTGAATTGGCTAGATGGTTATGATGACAGTTAGGACTGCAAATATATTACTGTGGTCAGTTTGCTTGCCGGATGGCTGGACAGGTTGGTCAGCAGCTGGAACAGTAAATAAGTCACCATAAGAATGATGCCGGATCAGTGTGCAATATCATAAAACACTTCTATACACCCAGTTTCATCGCCTATATTACGTTTAGGTGGAGAGCTGAAACTGTACACAGTGGTTGCTCAGATTTGTGTGATGTAACTTTGTCATATTTGCCTGTTGGCATTCTTATGGACAAAGCTTTATAGATCATGTTGATCACTCTTGATTCAAGATATCTGTTGGCACCCATCTGCAACAGATCCTCTGTACGAAGTAATTTAACAGGTGGTTTGGGAGGCATTCCTGTATCCCTGGCTGAATTAGATAATGAGTCAGATGGAAGGTGTAAATTGAAATTGTCTTGTTCACTAGATTTGGATTGAGCCCTTTTTCCTTGCCCTTGAACTGTTTTTGAAGAACATTGGACCATATGTCTTCTGTCAAAAGGGCACACCATGATGAGTATTTAGTGCAGGCAAGGCTGGATTCAGGATTATCTTCCATCACCTTAGAAAAGGATAAAAATCCACAGATTCTTTTAAGGCCTGTTGACAGTTTGCAGTGAAAGTTAAAACTTATGATATCTGTTGTACAGAGCACCACCTAGTGGGGTAAGGGGAGGTAATCTGTTAGAGTCAATTTCCTTTGTCTATACAACTTATAGACAGAGACTTTTTCAAGTTTGTGAGAGGGATGGATTCAGAATGTAGCAGAAGTAATTCCTAAGGTTAATGAGATTGGTTAATGTATTCGACAGAAATAAATTCATATAAAACATGACATTTTATTATATAACACATGACATCATAAAATTAATTTGTTTTATGTAAAGTATTATATATATTTTCTGACGTAAAAAATAATAAATAATGAGCTAAATGGCACCTCATATAGACTGGGGGTGGTGCAAGTTGAGCCCAAGATAAAAAAAATACAAACATGAGATTGCTACATCATAAAGTTTAATGTGGTAGAAAACTGCCTCAACCCATTAAAAATTGTAAACAGCCAACCAGACCGACTGAGAAGGGTGATGGGGGTTGGGTTGGGTTGGGTTTAGACTTCCAAAATTAAGGAAATCTTTAGGTTCAAAATCAGGCAGCCAAGTATGATTCTTAGAAACTTAAACTTCAAGGCGTCATAAAATAAAACTGCCATTCATGTGATGGCTTAATTTTGTAAACAAATTTTTGAACAAAATGCACTGATAGGGCAGAAAAAAAAAGAAATCAACTCAGATCTGTGTTAAATTGCTGAATGGGGAGTTGAGTAGAGGACTGGTAACTCTGCAGACTTTCTAGTCATGTGGTCGGGGTTGAAATTTTGGTGAATTTTCAATATTGCTCTACTACTACAAAAAAATTTAGAGAAAAGACAGGTTGACTGTTGTTACAGTGATGAATTAGTACATGATATAGACAACTTGTCTGATAAGTTGGCAAGAAAGTTGACAATGCTTACAATTATTCAGTATAGGCCTAATAAGTGATAAAACAATGTTGTTAATTATATGACAACTTAATATTTACAAAAAATAGATTTACTAGGACTGTACAGATTTTATTCCAGCCACTTGTTGAGGAAAAATCACTTGTCTAACCACTGTATTCTGAATTATGGATACCAGATTGTGTACTATCAGGTTATCATGTAAGTATAACCACTGTATTCTGAATTATTAGATACCAGATTATGGACTGTGCTGTTATCATATAGATATTACCACATATACAGTATTGATATAGTGAGTACAGAAACCACATACAGTAATGACATGAGTGAAGAAACCACAAACAGTAATGACGTGAGTGCAGACACCATATACAGTAATGACATGAGTGCAGAAACCATATACAGTAATGACATCATGAGTGCAGACACCACAAACAGTAATGACATCATGAGTGCAGACACCATATACAGTAATGACATCATGAGTGCAGACAGTTTGAGGAATCCTGTTAAGCAACACATCCACTGTGGGACACAATGACCAACATTTCTGCCCTTATGTGACTTTGTTAGACATTCTGATTCATTTACTACTGCACCTGCAATTGCTTGGCATACTGCAGAAGTTCTGCACATTCATTTTATCTTTGACATTTCCAGTTTTCATTTAAGGTCTTGCAATGACATCATGTTGTCATTATTTGGTCACCTGTAGCTGTCTTTACAATAAGTTATCACATGCTTTATCACAATTTTGGTTACAGATACTTCCCTGACTCATAATTCCAATATTCATCACATAATAATTAGCTACTCTTCCTCATGATTCCAGTGGGATACAAATTGTTGATCCTGTCACTTTGTGCAAACAAGAGTCTCTCAAATGCACTGATGCTCTACTTGCTGAAAAGAATTTCCATGAATTCAAGATAAGACCATTTCTTTCCTTTAACTACTGAGTGTTAAATCCATCTCTGCTATTCTTTATCATGAGAGCAGAAACCACAAACAGTAATGACATGAATGCAAATTTAGCCTCTGTGGTTGACATATTGGATGTCAGATTGGTTCAAATTAGCCTCTGTGGTTGACATATTGGATGTCAGATTGGCACCGTTTTCTCCAAGGACCAACAAGACATCATAAAAAGAGTTCCAGTGAAAATCCCATGATGATATGACCTTGTCTTCGAGGAGCAATGATAACAAGAGTTTTCAAGATGGCTACCATAGAGGCCATAATGGATATAAGATTGGTACTATTTCCATTTACAGCTGTAGGACCCATCCAGATATGATAAGAAGTCTTCTGGCTAAAGCACAATGTCAATGTGAACAGCCATCTAGAAGAAGTAATGTTAACAAGACTTTTAAGATGGCTATTAGAAGTCAGACTGGCATCATTTTCACTTACGATTATCAAATAGACACCATTTATAGTCTTTCAGTGAAAACACTGATTTGACTATTCATTCAGGAGAAGTAGTGATAATATTTTCAAGATGGCCACTATGGCAACTATACTCGATGCCATTTTCATTTAGGACCAACTAAACATCATAAGAAGTCATTTAGTAAAAACCCATACTGATAAGAACATCCATTCAGCTGAGTAGCAATAACACTATTTTCAAGATGGCCCCTGTTTTGGCCATATTGGATGTGCAAACAGCACTGTTTTCATTTAGGACCAACTAGAAGTCATAAAAAGTCTTCAGGTGAAAACCTCAAGGCAATATTACTTTTTGTTCAGGAAGAATAGTGATAATATTTCAGAGAGGGCTGCTGTTGTGACCATATTAGACATCAGATGGGAACCATTTTCATTTTAGAACCAACAGGAGATCATTGGAAGTCTTTGAGTGAAAACCTCATTTCAATACGACTTTCTCTTCAGGTGGAGTAGCAATAACAAGATGATCAAGATAGCTACTGTGGCACCCATATTTGATATCAGATTAGCACTGTTTCCATTTATGACCAACTAGACATCATAAGAAGTTTTCTGGTGCAACCCCATGGCAATATTCCTTTTGTTTCCAGTGGCCACCATATTATCATAAGAAGTCTTTCTGTGAAAACTCATGTTGATATGGCCATCCATTCAGGAGGAGTAGCAACAACAAGATTTTCAAGATTGTTACTGTGGTTGCTATGGCAGCAGCCATAATGGACACCAGATTGGCACCATTTTCCTTTAGGATCAATGAGACATCATAAAAAATGAAAACCCTGAGTCAATATGACTTTCTGTTCAGGGGTAGCGATGAAAAGATTTTTAAGATAGCTTCTGTCATGGCCATATTGGATGTCTGATCAGCACCATTTTCATTTAGGTTAAACTAGACAAAATCTTTCAGTGATATGACCATCCATTATGGAAGAGTAGCAATAACAAGATTTTCATTTAGGATCAACTAGACCATAGGACGAATGTGAATGTTAAGTTTCATGGTAATCTTCCATCTAGTTTAGAAAAAGCAGCAATAGCAAACTTGCATTAACAGACAGACAGACAGCAGACCATCCCATAAACTCTCCTGGTCTATGACAAATAGTGCTACTAACCCATTATGAAGGATCAAATGTTAGCAATGAATGTAAAATAATTTTACTTACCTTCCATTGCGGATATAAAGATTTTACCCTTTCTATCCAAGTTGGTAGACAGAACTGTATAAAATTTTGACAAGGCAGGGTTACCATTAAAAGTCTGAAACAAATTAATCAATGAAAGCTACACTAAATAACAACAATAAAGAGCCATTCTGAACATGGAGTGAATAATAAATGAAGAGAAACAATTACTGCTTGATATGCATTTGTACATGAGAACAAATAATACTGAATAGTAAAAACATAATTCTGAATTTTATGTAAGGTTCTGACCTTAATAAAGTAGTCCATTTCTTCATCTTTGAGATGATTGTAGGGAATAAAGAAAGATTAACAAATCTCTGTTCTGGCATTAGTTATTCAGGGTGGAATAGGAAATGTCTGCCTAAGGGTTAGATATTTGAACTGAAAAGGGCAACCCACTGCACCAGAAAAAAGAATTCCAAAGGAGGAAAATTTGATTGAAATACAGATTTATCTTTAAACTTATTTCTTTTCTTCAAACACTTTTGTTCAACTCAAAGCTTCTATTATTATACATTATATGTTTGGCCAATCACATAAAGCACCAATTTGTTTTCTAGTAAAATATGTGTCTTCAAATACATACCCAATCATAATACCTTATGAGATCTACTATTACCTCATCAATCCAGCCTTCCCAGGCTAAACTTTTTAGCTAAGAAGTTAAAACTTACCTGCCAAGATAGGTGGCAGTCAGAGTGATCTTCCCTTGGTACAGGAATTGGTGCAGAATCCCATGAATACTTCAGTAAAGTGGAGCAGTGTGCATGCTCTCTAAATGGATGTATCTTTAGTGAGGCTGGAAGGGTGCATCTGTATTATGACTGGGTAAGTAGTATTAAAGAAACATTTTACTAGAAAAAAACTGGTTTCTTCTTCATATACATTACCTGACCATAATACATTAGAAGAATAGGTGAGGGGTGGAGGGAGTTACATTCCCTTACCCAAGTGAGGCCATCTCTGGTCTCCTAAGATATGTGAGGCAGCTTCTATGCAGGGGCACAAATCTAGTGGAAGTTGGGAGGCCATGTCCTTAGAAAGCTGCCAAATCACCCAGAAATGTCATACAGTGGTGATAGACTCCACCAGATCTAGCTGAACCTTCTTGGATCAAAGATCTTGGAGGTAAAAGCTGGAGAACATTGACTCTGACCTCCATCCCATGGCTTGTATAATGTCAGCTAGGAAACAATTCTGCTTGAATGCAATGTTTGTTGGGACTGCTTTAACTTCATGAGCTGAGATACATAGTAAGTTCATTTGATCTGGAGTTAATTCACAACATGTGGAGCAAATAAGCAATTTTATCCAGAATGAGAGTGTCTTCACTGCTATTTCATCCTTGTGATACAAGAAGAGGTGGGATCTTTCTAGATGTACTGGTTCAGATCTCTTCAGATACCGCTTCAGGGCTCTCATTGGGTATTGATGCATTTAGTGGCTCAATGTGTTTGCACTGGTAATATTGGGCAAAAATTCTTTATTTTACCTGCTGTCTCACTCGAGTAATTCTCTCCACACCGTGCTGAGGAACTGTTTGTTCTTATGGGCTTATTTTATATGATTCAGATGTACAGGTTCAACACCTCTGGATTGGATGGAATGTCTGCTGTCCTGGTCGCTTGCATACATGAGGAAAAGCGCTCTATTTCTTGGGGATTTCCACTCCTAGATTGATGAGGTCGTTGACCCATGATGGAGCAATCATGATGATGTTATACTCTGATTGTCTTGCCTTTTGTATGCATCACCTATGGAACTGGAGGTGTTGGAGGGTGTTCTGCTTGCATAAGTTGATACTTCTAGGACAGGGAGTCTGCTATGCCAGCAGTCGGACTGGAATGTGACAAATTTGTCCATGGATTTGTTATGGAAGACACAAGCTTTGAAATTCCCAAAGAAACCAATTTCTTTTCTAATAAAATATGTTGCTTCAATAATACTTACTAATCCATAATACCTCACACAAATCCAGTGGAAGTCATGAAGCCACATCCTTATGAAGCTGTTGAACAACCTGAGAAAGTAACCTTTTGCACCACGGATGAAGGTCCCACCAGATCATGCAGAGCCTTTGAGGGTGAAAGATCTCTGAGAATAGAAATGTACAAGTGTACTCAGATCTCCATCCCATGGCACGGATAATAACTATTACAGAGTTTCACTCATATGCAATGTTTATGGTAACTGTCCTAACACCACAAGCTGAGATGTGAAGCAAATTCATTGGTGTGGGGTTATTTCTTATATGTGGAACAGATAACCCACTTTATCCAGGATGAAAGTGTCTGTGAAGAGGCATGATCTCCCTCAACATAATGACTTCATCTTTCTTAAGTACCACTTCAGAGAGCTCGCTCTGGGCCCTCTAGGTGACCTTGAGATGAAGTGTCCACAAAAGACAGGAATTATTACCTAAGTCTGATTACCCATGAATGGTAGCCTGTTCTTGGCAATGAATGCAGGGAGCATCAAGACTGATACTGACCAATCTTATCAGAAATGCATATAGATGGGTCCACCAATAGGATACATATTTGCTGATTCTGCTTGCTGTTTGCTAACATGGTGAAGAGGCATGATTTATATGAGAGGTGAACCAATCAAGCTCAAAGAGCAGATCAAATGGTGTCTTGTTCAGCCAAGTTAGTACCCATGATAAATTCCACTTGGGCAAGGATCTAGTGTCATTGGACTGCTGAAATCCAAAATGAATAGAAGATTGGATAGGTCTTTGGTTTGTCCAATATCCTCTCTTCCATGATAATGCAGTGTAACAATGATCATGGAATGGTAGGTTTAATTGTGACTTGAGCTAACTGTTTCTCAGTGAAGAACCACAGAAAGTTAGCTATTGTTCCGTATAGGCAAGGAATCCACCATTGTACTAATTTAGTTCCCATTCCTGGGGAAGACATACCCTGTTTACTTGAATGTTGAGTTCCAGACCATGTTGACAAATTTTGAAAGGAAGGGTAACAAGTGATGCCATGTCTTGCTCCAAAATATAACTACCCTGCTGTTTTGTAGGCAAATCACAGGACTTCTGGAAGTCATGTAAGTGGAAAAGTTACATCATGCCTTGTGCAAGTCCAAAATGATTGCATATACTCCCCAATGGATGGCATTTAGAACCTGCTGTTGCATTCCATCATGAACCCAAGAGTGCAAAAGGATTAAATGTGCTTAGGTTGACAACCAAGTGATGAGTGCCATGTTTGTACCTGAAGGAACTCTTGGTAAAGGATGTGCACTGGACATGATATCGAGTCCCCAGAAAATCAACTGTCATTGTCAGGCCCATATGTCCCGATTCAGCAATGAAAGATTGAAGCCTTCCCCTTACCAGAATCTGTGATACTGGGAGGGTGAAAAGTTGTGTCCTTTGAGATAGGAAGGGTCTCATGCAAAAAGCTGGTATAAATGATTGCCCTTTCTTTGCTTGTTTAGTTCCAGAGAACTGTGGCTTTTGATGGTTATAAATTCAGTATGACTGCTTCCCAGTGGCTTCTGCTTGTAGGAAGTCCCTGCGACCTTTTGTTGGTTGCCTTACAAATCCCTCCACTGTAGCTATGACTGTAAGGGAAAGAAAGAATGTATCCTTGGTGGCTTGTGAATTTCCATCAACCTGATCATTAAAGAGATTAGATTATTATGGTTATGAGTTTAGCTTGGCCTATCATGGTATTTAGGAAAAGTGGAGGTTGAGAGCATTGCATTGCATTCTACCAGTTATAAGTTCATATCTGGCTAGAGACTGTGTGATTGCAAGGCAGAAGACCATTTTATAGTGCCGAGGAGGGATACAGGACATTGGATCCCTGCCACTCATCCCCTAGGAGCAAGAAAAAGGCAGTATCATAATATGTGCTGACCATACATGATCCCTATCAGATGGCAAAGTTCAGTCTCACTGAAACAAGACCCATTGTTTCCTTCATTGGAACAAGGTTAATAGCACTTACCAGAAACTCATTTCTGGTGTCGGTGTCCAGGACTGAACATCACTGTAGACGATACTAGAAATAAGATGCAACTGAAAATCCTGTTGCCATTTGACATGGTTGGTGATGGTGCTGAAGACACTAACCTGTAAGGTGTCATGCCTACAAAGACTTATAATAAAAGGAGCCTATCATGACTATCAGCTGCCCAGGATCTGTAATAGCAACTGGGCACAATACAGTTATGTCTCCACTAACTGGATGTCTCTTCTCAGTATGGGTCTGTATATAAGTGTGGGAACGGAATAAGTGATATTAGATCAGTGAACCCATTCTCTCTGCTGTTATCAACATTGATTCTCAAAAACTGTGGCCTTGAACTTGTATCAGATATGCAGAACTGTTTCCCCAGAGACAAGTCCATATTAACCAGGTACTGTGACACAGCTGGCCATGGAGCAAACTGGGTGCAAGATATTGACCAATCATCAGTACTGACCTGGTGCAGCCTGATATGGATGGTAATCTGTGCTGGACCATTTTTATCATCCGAACATGGTCTATTGTGGCACTGTTGTAGGTAGACTAAGCCCTAAGAGTGCCCAGTGCACTGATGTCAGGACATCATACAAGATATTGATCAACGTAAGTGGGTCCATAATTCAACATAATAGGCAGGATCAGCTCATGCAGTCAGATTCTGACAGTGACCATCGTAACCTTCAATAACCTTCACAAGTTGCTTTTCACCTGAAATTAACATTTCAATAGCAAAGAAAACAAGATGGCTTCCATTGTGCTAGGTTCTTATTTTGCAAATGAGCAAATTATCTTTGCAAAGTGTTCTTGTCAACCAACATGTATCTACGATGACTTTTTGCAACTGATGGCGATTAAAAAACACAAACAAAACAAACTCTACTTTGATAATTAATAAAAAATAGTACAGTTAAAATTTAAATAAAGATGTGAAATCTTAACAATGCTGTTTTAAGTAATAATTTTTGCTTTTGCATCTTGATATAGCAACCTCCAGAACAATTCTTTCTCACGTTTAAACTACCCCTCTATAATGCTGTGACTGGATGTCAGAAATCATACATTATGTTATTTGAGAACTCATGTACATAGGAGTCTTAAACAGTAGATCATACTCATATTATCAAGACTATCTCCAACCTGAAGCAATCATCAGATGTGACTCTGCAAGAAAATCTGGTATGCAGAACTATTTCTGCAAGATGTCATGGCAACTCCATCATGATGCATGGAGAAATGGCAGAAGTTTTATTTCTTAAACCTCTCCATTCTCTCTCTCTCTCTCTCTCCTCCCCAACTGCAAAGCAGAGGGTTTCAAAAAATCATTTGAACTGTACTGGGTGCATACAAAAATACATTCCAAATTTCATTTGTCTACCTCAAGTGCTATATTTTTCCTGCTTAATTGTGCAAGCAAAGTTTCGTGTAAATGGGAAAGGTGAATAATGTAATGTATTAAGTTTATAAAGTTCATTGTTCTAAATTCAAAATTTTTTTAATATTGCTCTATAATGAATTTGGAACTGAGAGACAGACAGACGAAAAAATATACATTCATATGGACAGACAACAGCAAAATATGATGCCCCATTCTGCAATTGCAGTGGGGGCATGAGACATTTCAAATGAACAACTGATAATTACCTCTGGGGACATGCCGTACTGGTGATAGTTTTCCGTGACATTTTCTTTGGTCAAATATTGATGTACATCTCGTGGTAAACCTCCCAGCAAACGACTCTTCTGTGCATCTTGAAAGAAAATATTACCAAAGATTCTCACTCAAGACATATATTTCTTTGAGGAAGTTCTTAAACAGCACGGACAGAGAAAATCTTATCTTCCCTATTAAACTGCTATAAATCGTATGTACCTTATATTTAAACCAAGATTGCCAATGTACAGTCAAATCTGTCCTAACGGTCACCTCTACTCAGTGCTCACCTATGCACACAAAATCATTATAATTTCCCCCAGGCTAATTTCCTATATAAATGTCTTGTATGTAACAGTCACCTGCTGTATACAGTCAGGTGTTTCCTAACCAAACAATGGTTTCTCCATGCCTTAAGTAGTCACTAATGCATATCAACATGGACCATTCAGTCTACACAAACTGAATTTTTGCCTCATGTGGATGGCATTGCTTAAAGGAATATTGATGCACAAACATTTCTTATCTTGCTTGAACTTGTTAACTCCAGTCATGTTAACAGCATAAAAAAGTGTCATGTCAAATGTCAAAGCAAGGCAGTATTTATCTCTAGGGTATAGGGTCAGAGTAATTTGTTTGCTGGAAGGAGGGAAAAGTAGTTGTGTTATAGCAGCAACAATGGAAGTCACCTTCTGTGCCAGTGTGGCAGATATATTTAGATATCCTCATCTATTTACCCGTGAATTAAAGCTATCACTAAAGAAAAAAGTTTGTCTTTGAGAAGATATATCAGGGACAGGGATAATTCAATATTAAAAACATGTCTGTAAAGGCAGATGAAGTTTCAGTTCATCGAATAGTCATATACTGCTTCTTTTCATTACAAGATTCTCACATAAGTTGACTGTCTTTTGATCTCAGTGAGCTGAGCAACTGACAAATCAAGATATTTTTATAGCATGAACTAACCAAGACTGGTGTATATTTTTTAAGTTTGTGATGATTTCATTTATAGGTTAGATTAAAGTCAACAGGATACAGTAAACTTGTGTGTAACATAAATTTGGGACCGAATAACATATACTCATAATTATGATTTTGTTGTACAGTGCACACAAACGTCTTAATAATAATAATAATAATAATAATAATAATGATAATGATATTAAATGCATGGCATTTGTTCAAAAACCAATTTTAAAAGGTGAACATGTGTACAGCAGTTATCTGTGCAACTGCCAGTTTTGCCTTTTTCCATGAGTGGCTGCTATAGACAGGTTTACTTGTATATAGTGTTCAATAAATTCACAATTCAAACAGTAAAAGGTAACCATGGCAGACAGATTTCTGTTTGTAAAATATGTATGATGCCATTGCAGTCCAAGAAAGTTTAAATCCACAAAGTCTTAATAAATATAAATGCAAATTTCAAGCAAAATGGCACAACAAATTTCATGCAAATAAACAGGACTCAAAAGTTTCATTTCTACCAGAGAAAGACATTTACATGTAATCATGTTGACAGTTTTTTTTACAAAAAATGTCTTACAGTCCAAAAAGTGCTGAATAAACAAGATTTGTGTTTGCAGACTAAGAGACCAAAATGTTCCAACAATTAAAAATTTTGAAAAAAATCTGAAATATTGCCATAACTGCATGGAAATCCAACAGTCATCAAATCATAAAAACATGCAGACATTATTAAATTTCATTTGTCTATCTGAAGTGGCTATAATTTAATGATGCAAACAAGGTTCTGTGTCCAAAAAGTTTAAGTCCAAATGTTTAATGGTACATTATATACTGGCCATGTGGTAACAGCATTACTGTACTTCTTTTATGTAAAACCCTCTTTGATTGGTTGGTTCCTTGGGTTCTAAAAGATGTGCAATATGCCACTGTTGCCTCTCAATACTAAATGAAACAGACTATTTTCCTGGCTTGTGACCTCAGTAATTGTTTTGATACCATCTATACTTGCTTATAAGTCCAACTGCAAACTGCTCAGACCCATATCTGCCATCGCATTATGTTCCAGCAGATCTTTGTACAGTTTGATAGGAGTAATCAGTAGAACAAACAATACAGACCCTGATCTGCAGGTGCATTATGTTAGAGCAGATCAGGATCATTGTTGTTCGCAGTTTGACTCAACTTATAAGTAAGTATATATGGCTGTTATGTACAGGTATCTCCACTGTTTCATATGCAAACTATCCACAAAGTCTGGTCAAATTAGGTAATAAAGAATTCCAGATATCACATATAGACCAATTTTTTTTACCTTGATCTTTCACCTTTTAACCTCCAAATCAAAAAGCATCTTTTTCATCTCAAATTCAAGCCATTTACAAAGTTTGGGCAAGGTATCTAGTACACAAGTCACATTATTGTGTAGTAAAAGTTTGGGCAAGGTATCTAGTACACAAGTCACATTATTGTGCAGTAAAAGTTTGGGCAAGGTATCTAGTATACAAGTCACATTGTGTAGTACAAGTTTGGGCAAGGTATCTAGCATACAAGTCACATTATTGTGTAGTACAAGTTTGGGCAAGGTATCTAGTACACAAGTCACATTATTGTGTAGTAAAAGTTTGGGCAAGGTATCTAGTACACAAGTCACATTATTGTGTTGTAAAATTTTCCTTCTTTCAGTCCCTATGATCATAACTTTTTTCCATTTAGCCCAAAATTTATAAGTTTTTTACTTGCCACAAATGAAAACTATTTACAAAGTTTGATAATGGTAGATGTTGAAAAATTTAAGTTACTGTTTAAAAATGAAATTATAAACAGATGTGACAGCTCCAGTGGATACAGCATCCATCTTGGATGCATGAGGTCATAGGCTCTAACCCCGGCTAGTCATACAAAGGACTTAACAAAAATAGTACTAGCAGCTTCCTCACTTAGCACTCAGCATTATAAGTTTAGTGTTAAGACTGGTTGGCCTGGTGTCAGGATAACTTGACTGGGCAGGACATGATACTACATGTCGGCAGCACCATCCAGCAGTGCTAGACATCACTATAAACTGCAATACTGCATACATATTAGCAATATGGTTCAAATTCTTAAAGCCACGTTAAAAATCCAAAAACACAAACATTTAAATATATGTACTGATGAACAACATCATAACATAAAATGCTCTGGCTTATGGCAAGTGTATAAAAATTTAAAAATTGCTGTAAACTCCTGAAAATCTAATCTAGCCTAACTGTCATAAAACTTTACTAAAAATTTTGATTAGTAAATATTACTCCGTATTGGGAAATCTTATCTTGAATGTACAAATTTAGCTTTTAATCTGGTCAAAATACTTCTAAGAAAAATTTGGAGTTAAGCTGGTTTTATGAATAAATGAAAATAAATATGCCAATAAAATTTTATTTGCTTACCTCAAATCATTTTTGCTTAATTGTGTGAACATGCTTTTTGATAAAAGAGAGTTCAAAAGGGTTTAATATGAGTATCACAAATGACACAATTGTATGCATGTCTCCTGTGTAATAATTGTCTGTGTAGGTACTAGTATGGTATGGTTGACTTGGAAGATTACTGTCCATTGGTATCCAATGACCTTGACCTTTGATCATGGTATGTGGTTTTCAATTAAATTTATAAGATTTACCATGACCATGACCTCCAACCTTTAGACCTTATAAGTGCTAGCCATTCACAAAGCTTGGTTAAGGAACTTACTTTAGAAAAAAAAAAGTCATTTGGCAAAACAATTTTTCTTTGAATCACAATGATCTGGACTTTTGACCCCAAACTCAAGATTTCTTCCATACCTTAAGTACAATCCCTTCACATTCTTTTGAGAAGGTGCTAAAGCTCCTATGCCAAAAAATATTTCTTCTCTCAAAATAATGTTGACTTTTGACCTCAAATCAAGAGGGTTATTTTTTAACCCAATGTGCAAATCATCTACAAATTTTTGTGAAGCTACATTGATGATAACTTCTAAAGTGCATAAATCATTTTCTGTTTTCAGTCACAGTGATCTTGAACAATGACCCTGAAATTGATAGGCTTTTTCCCTACCCCAAATGAAAACTATGCATAAAGTTTAGTCCTGGTCTGTGATGTGGAATTAATGTTATTATGTGGGAATCATCTGTCTCCTTTCAGTCACAGTTACTTTGACCGTCAACCCAAAATATCAGAGTTCTTCCAAAACCCAAATGCAAGCCATCAACAAAGTTTGGCAGCTGTAAATAGTGGAAAAGACAAGTCATTGTGCAGAAACTATTTTTCTTCTTTAAGTCAATGACTTTGACCTATGACCTGTTGATCCAAAAATCTATAGTGCTCTTCCTTTCCCTAAATGTAAGCCATCAACAAAAATTATTAAGTGTAGATGGTGGAGAACTAAACTTATTATGTGGAAACCATTTTCCTTCTGTCAGTCAAAATGACCTTGACCTTTGTCCTTTTGACTTTAGAAAATATAAAGAAAATACCCAAAGTGCAAGCCATCCACAAAAAATTGGGTAAATGAAGATGGGGGACAACCTGAGTTACTGTGAGAAAATGAAATAGGTAAAAGATGGACCAGCAGATATCATAGCATAATATGCCCTGCCTTATGGTGGGCATTTAAAAATATATAAAAGATCAAAAATCTAACCAGCCTCACTTTTATACAACTTTTCAACTTGAGTATATAGTCAGCTGCAAAAATGTGTCTCTATGTCAAATTTTTATTAATCCAAATTTAAGATTAGCATCTTAACGTTAACTCCTAAAATAAGCAGTCTGTCCTGAAGTGTATGCTTAATTCAATTATCCCATCATAGTTTTCAAATAATTCATGTCCACACTTTGAGCTGAGTTTTTAGTCCAACATGCAATATTTTATGGAAGTGGGACCAGGCCATCCACTATGCATACAAATATGCAAACCAAAGCACCTTTATCTATGCTAAGTGTTTTTTGTGCTTAGGATGTCTGGACTGACTAATGGGAACAAACCAAAATTAACTACTGTATTTGGGGCATATCAATACTAAAATTATTTCATCACATGTAATGTCGAAATTTAATCACCTACAGGTCTTTTATTAAACTGCAGAAAATATGTCCATACCATTTATTTGTCTATGTCAAACTTTCCACATAATGTTTATAATAATCAGGTCAATTTTCACCCAATAGGTCTTAAGTTATACAAGTATGAAAGACTGGGCCTTAAGTCATATGAGTATGAATGACTGGGGGTGGGGGAGCCAAAAAACCAGAAATGGTGTGAAATTCTAATTATGTCATCTACATAAGCATAAAAAGGCCAGGTACATTTCATCTGTTTAAAGCAAATTTAAGTTTTTGTTTGTAAAATTAGAGTACAGGTATTTTTTGGCCTTCTTAATTAGGAAATACTTTTCAAAAGCAGTATCTCTGATCTTACAATTGCACAGAATTTAGAAGCAAAGCACAACAGTGATTGGATAAAATTAGACAAATATGTATTAAGTTTCACTGCATAATAGATTCCTTTATTACTAGCTTGATTTATTTTTCCAAACATAAGGTAATTTTTATTTTCAGTCATATGATTAAGTGTCATTCAAACATGTGTTACATTAACTGTAGACAGAAACTGCTAGAGTTATAATTACTGCATATTTACTTATAAATGAAGTCTAACTGCAAAGACAGATCATCTGTCACATCATGCATTGGCAGATCTGGGTCTATGGAGTTTGTTCGGAGTAATCAGTAGAATATCACAGATCCTGATTTGCTGGTATAATTATGTAATGGCAGTTCAGATCCATGTTGGGCTGAATGAGTGATTGTACAAGGCATCAGCAACTGTTTATCTATGTACATGTTTATTGTTTAGCAAGATAAACACACTGATGTATTTTCAAATGGAATGAAGTAAAATAAGGAGATAAACTTCTGGTTTAGTACTGAATTTGGTCTACTCAGTCTTTCTTCTGAAGTCATGATCCGAGAAGTATACTTCCACTCCATGGCAAGATCAAACTAATTTATTAAAAGAGCTGAAACAACAGGATTTTATTTATTTGTTATATAAGCTTTCCACAGCTCATTATATTTATAATATGATCTACCACATGTCAATACACATTTTAGTCAATGTTATTCATACACAGTAGAATGTTTTTGCATATAATGTCCATATTGCATTTGCTGCTTTGGTGTCTATACAACATGTTATTAAGTGTTTTTATTAAATATTCCTCTTTTACAGAGATGATATTACAGTTATTCTGCATATAAGATCTTTATTGAAAGCTACTTGCCCTGTCAACCAGACATCATGTACATGTGTGTGTGTGTGTGTGTGTGTGTGTGATTTGGATTTTTAACGTAGCTTTAACAATTTTTCAGTCATATCACTATGATATCTGCAGTGTGGCAGTTTACAGTGATGTCTAGCACAGGGGCATCATGCTGCAGACATGTAGCATGATGTCCCACCCAGTCACATTATCCTGACACCAGGCCGACCATTCCTAACACTAACCTCTTAATGCCGAGTGCCTAGCAAGGCAGCTGTTAGTACCCTTTCCTTATATAAGTCTTTGGTATGACTAGGTCAGGGTTAGAACCCACGGCCTCCCACATTTTAGGTGGATGCTCTAACCACTAGGCCACCGGAGTGGTAACATCATATACATAGATCAACATAATACTTTGTATTCCACCTTAATACATCTTTGCCAATTTTGTTGGGGTTGGGCTAAGCATGCTTTTTTAAAGGCTTTCCGTAAGTACATAAGTGTAACTATGAGATTTATTTAATCAACACTTATGTCTCAATGCTTTTTATAAGTATGTAAGTGTAACTATGAGATTTGTTTAATCAACACTTACGTCTCAATGCTTAGCTGTTATATCTCTTTCCTAATTTCATAGTTATGCCAAAACAGTTTTAAAAAGTTTCTGAATATTCCAATGAACTCTTTGTGGAACTTAACCCAACTGGTATATACTAGGGAATAACCCCCAACAACAACAACAAACCCCAAAAATAGTAACAATGTCTGCCGTTATGCAGCAGCCTTAAATAATGATCTTATGTCATGAATACAATGCAGAAATGAGGTAATGGTTATCTAAGACACTATCTTATTTAAGCTACTAAAAGTATGTACAAAATCTACATGGAGTGAAGAAACTCATATCGATTACATTGGGGTCATCTATTTCAGTCTATTCTGAGACTTGAGACATCACAGAACACTGGCTTTCTACATATATGTCTACATATGCTGAATGAAACTTAAAAAAAAAAATTTTGAGGCTTACAAATGGGGAATGTATGGAAAAAAACAAGCATTTCAGGAATCTTGATTAAAAGCTGGAAATTTCCCATGAAATCAGGAATATTTACATGCTATGGACATGTATTTTCAATCATCATATTTAACAGGTAAATTATCCTGGATCTGCACCATATGCACACACATGCCTGGTTGCCCAAAGAAATGTGATTTGATCTTCTTGGTCTTTTCCAGTAGATCCAAGGAATAAAATTTTTTCTTGTTATTTCAAATACAAAGTTTCATTCAGCATATGTAGAAATCCAGTCTTCTATGATTCAGCATGAAATAAAAACACAAAAAATGCAAATTAAATATACATAACACATGTTTCCCAAATAAAAGACATTTAAGAAAGACAACAACCATTGATAATTAAGCAATGCTTAAATTTCGATTTTCTCCAAGATTAATTTAGTTTCAAAACTATCATTGCCCAAAGTTCTTATGTACCAGTACTCCAAAATATACTCTGGAGTAAAGAGTACTTTTCTATTTAAAACCAAGAGCATGAGTACTTCAACCCCTTAAGAATAGGTATATGACAACAGGTACAATGAGTACCTGAATTTGTGTACAGTGTAGCGATGTAGGTAAATGGTAAAATATTAAAGAGATATTTAAAATTTCAGTCTTTGCCTTCCTCTAGGTTTCAAACTGTCCACATTTTACCTTGGGTGAAGTTGAGGGGCCAATTCACATTGATTGAGTCAAATTTGGTGAGAAGATCCTGTCCAGCTGTTATTGCTGTTAGAAGCTGGAATCCTAGGCATGTACCCCAAACTGGGAAATAATCACCTTTGTCGTGGGCCTGTAATACAAACTCACACAGAAAAGTAAAGATCTTCCTAATTATAATGCTGATCATAGAAGCCATTGAGTATCCCATCTTATAGCTGAGTACACAATAAATATAATCTTACAACCACTTAATGAAATGGAATTCATTACCATACTCATTTTATGACATTAACCATGTTATACTGATGGGCCTTGTGGTCAGACTGCCTAAAAATGAACATGATAAATGTAATTTTACAATCAATTAATGAAATGGTATTGATGACCACCATACTTACCTTTTAGCAGGAGCTGTGTTACAATGAAGGACCTTACAGTGAAGGAGTACTGTGCATAATACATATAATTCTGTTACTAAATAATGAAATGGTATCCATTACCATACTCACCTTTAAAGAGGAACTGTGTTACAATAAAGGACCTTACAGTGAAGGAGTGTTGTATTAGTCATACAAATAAGATTATCTCAAGTACTGTATCAAGATTTTTCTGCAAAGTATAGTCCAACATCTAATTCTACTACCAATCTACTACAAAGATAAACTCACTGGTGTGGTCAATCCATACCAAAGAAAAACTGTATATGTTTTTTTTCTTTAAGAAATGACATTTCTATTCAATATTCAGTGTCACTTATTGTTGAAATATCCCATAAACTCTACAACAAACAATGAAATATTAAATTCAAAAACTCTTAACTGAACATAATACTAAAACTTAATTACCTAATGATTTTAACTCACAACACACTCATACACATGTCTGGAATCATTAGAGTATATGGACATGGATGAGTGATTACTGGAATGTGGGTGAAGCATGTTACCAACTCTGAAGGTCTGCTTCTCATTGCTGACATTTGGACATGGATGAGTGATTACTGGAATGGGGGTGAAGCATGTTACCAACTATGAAGGTCTGCTTCTCATTGCTGACTAATGTATATCTCAATACAGGAAAGCAAAATAAATATGCAAACCATAACCTGTAAACTCAGTCATTCAAATAAAGATCTTACACTCAGAAGGCTGATGGATGCCTGTTCTACAACGCTACATGTACCCTAAATAATGTTGCAGACATCAATTTGTGCAAAAAAATGTGTTAATACTCACTTCATCTTTTGTATGAAAACAATAAACAATTAAGTAAAATACACTATTCAAAGCATCAGATGTAGGAGAAAATTTTAAAAAGTTACTGATATAAAATATTAAAAATATTGGGAATTTCCTTGTACTGATGTAGTAACATGGCTTACTCTAGAGAGTTAACCACACTGGCACAGACAGAATAGGGAAATTTCATGCAAATCAATGCTTTCTGCCCTCAAGTACATAATCAAAAGAAAATCTGTTTTTGAACTAACATTTTATTTGTAATGTGGAAACACTATGTATTGACACTGACAATGCAATGTTTGCAATTCGCTTGTGAAATATTTCCATATATCTACTAAAACAATAGAGATATCTTCCATATATTAATTGCAGATCTGAAAGCGGCTCTTCTGTGTCAAATTACTTTTGAATTATTTTCAGATATTTGTACTAAAATAAGACTTGTGACAACAAAAGTATCATTGATATCCTATAACCCTAACATACAAGGCTTTTTCTTTTCTTGAAATTTAAAGTATACTTAGTGCTTCCCTTACTATGTAGCCATTTGTTCTTTAATGGCAAGGTGGCTACACGAAAGGGTAGTCACTCAAGAAAGGAAAAGATGATAAAAATATTCTACCATACTCATCCATGCAAAAATATGCCAGCAAGTGTGAACAACAGAGACCCGGATCAGTAGTTTTGGTCAGAGTCTATGTTTTTCACTTGAAATCACAAGAAGAAAGATGTATGTATGCATCAAGGCTTGACAGCAAGTCGGCACAATAGTGGGTTTCTTGTGCTGATACAAGTAGATAACATAGCATGAACCCAGATCTGTTGGTGTTCTACACGACAGCAGGTCTGGATCTATGCTATTTGCAGTCTGATGTAAGTTATGTACCCTGGTACAGGATAAGGTGGCCTCTTATTATGGGGTGAATTATTTGGAGAAAGGACTTACAAAAGGGGCACAATTTAATAATAGGGGTCATACTACCAGGCAAATTGGGTAACCAAGTGACCTAAAAAATATAAACTTCACCTTCTTCTGTTAGAAAGTGGAAACAACATTGCCCTGTGATTTTATAGCTGTACATTGAGTGCCTGAATTGGTGTTCATATCAATTGCTCTGAGAAACTCTTACACATTCACAGGCATGTGTTTTAACAGCTGACTAGACCCTTTCCATGTGTTTTAACAGCTGACTAGACCCTTTCCACAGCAGGTTATCATTTGATGATGGAAACATACCAACCAGTGTTTTGAAACTTAAACATCAATATGTAAATAAATATTTTCGTCTTCTGCATTTGCATCATTTTCTTCATAAAATCAGTTTGAAACTCTGTGAACCTGTCATGGGGCAACAATGGTTGGGCATCTAGGAAGTACTTCATCAGATTGTTTTCATAAATCACAGTTTATTAATCTTCAAGGATGCTATTTTACAGTGAAGTTTCAAGAAGTAAAAAATATGTTCTTGTTTTAAGTGGTAGCTGATTAAGCATTTGTACCAACTTGTAATTACAATACCGTAATCTACTCCTTCAAGTTAATTACCACGTATAGTTTTCACCGTGTCTTGTAAACTCATATGGATAAAACACATTGTATCTGAATGTGATAGATCTGTACACTTTCAAAATATGTAATAAAATATACATAGAATGTTGTACTTTAAGATTAAGTACTGTTTAAAACAAATGTTAAGTGTAAATATGCATACTGAGAAATACAGGACATAGTTTGAATAAGAGAACCAAAGCACACAAACTTACATTATAGTAGAACCAAAGTACACAAACATACATCGCATGTGTGTGTGTGTCTGTGTTTTGCATTCACTTTTCATTGTTCAGCTTGTACTTCTTCCTATTTTGTCCAGAAGGAGAATTCACTCTTTCCTAAAAATCAAGTCTAGTTTTACATCTATGATAATAATAATAATAATAATAATAATAATAACATAAGATTTATTTACCTGTACAGCCATTAGAAACAACAACTTTCCAGCTTTAGCATACTCTGAGGTTATAATATCAACACCCCCTCCAGGAAATAGTACTCTGTAATGGGACAAATTCACAGGTTTGATTCCTTTATAACTTTAATTTTATGAAATGGAATGTGTTCTCAGTAACAGAATTTTAAAAAATATCACTAAAAGTATCAGCACAGACAAGCTAAATATCTTGCAGTTTCTGTAAAATTGACATTAACTAGAATATCTAACAAATCATATGTCACCAACTCCACTGATTGATATAGATATATTTTCATTATAAAATTACCTTGACCTTGCTGCTGGTTAGAAGGCAGGTCTGGGGTGCATGGATATTTAAGTGCAGATTTGTCTGACTATATGGTCCAGGTTTGATACCTTTCCCAGAGTTTGATACTTATGACCTCAAAAAAGTACTTTAACCAAAAGACAACCAAAATGTTCAAATGCTCTTGACCTTCCCTGCAGGTCATAGTGAGGATTGAAGTGCACGGAAATAAAAAAGCCATGTTTGCTGATTCTGCAGTCCAAGTATGGTATACAACTGTCCCAAGTAACAGAACTTCCAGCCTTACAGTAAAACTTTAAACTGAAAGCTTAACCAAGATTTTGAAATGACCTTGACCCTGTCTCAGGACCAGAGGATAGAGTTACATGGATATGACAGGGCTGAGTTTATTGATTCTATACTCCAAGTATTAAAGTTATCCCTCCCAGAGTTTTGGACTTGTGACCAAAGAGAAAAACTTAATTCATGACCATAACCATTGTTGATAACATTGTCACCAGCAGAATTAATGGTACCTAACTGGTTCAGTGCCTTTTGTTAAGTTAAAAATATCAACTGCTGATGGACAAAAGAACAAGTGATGACAGACGATGCATGGTAGATAATGGTTCATACCAAGGGCACTCACTAATATGGACAAATAGATACAAATTAGTTTTAGTAGTTCTGCTAAGGTATTATGATGGGGTAACATATTCAAAGAAGAAAAAAGTTGATAGAAAATGACCTCCAATTAAATACATTATAAAAATGGTGTGACCTTTGTATAATTTATGCAACTATAAAGAGAACTATATCAAATTTCTAGTTTTAAGATTTTAAAAAATGTAACCTACTTTGTCCCATCAAAGTTGATGACATTATTGGTACATGCATGGTGATGAAAGTGATATGGTTGCTCCAGGCACAGTCGGCCACATTTGTTGAAAAACTTACTCACCATGTACATTCCCCTACCTGGTAGTGATGATAATATACAGATTGCATGTACTACACAGGTAAATGCTCAACCAAATTATTTTCAAGGCTGCATGTACCGGATATTGGTCTGTTTCTTTTTCTTTTGAGTGCCCCACATGTTGATATGCATGTCACAACAGTTACATTCATCTTAAGTCAAGAAAAATGTAGGTTACTTTTTCGGTCTGAATAAGGACATTTTCTCCATCTTCTCAATATCAGGGTCTTTCCTACGATACATTTTACAATTCTGCAATTAGGAGAAAGTTCTTAACTTTAAATTGTCAGATCTATCTAAGTTTAAGTCCCTGAAAGAAAAGTATATCACTGCATAACAATTTTCAGATTTTGAAGAATATGCTAACAAACGCTGGATGGATGGACGGATAATAATAATAATAATAAAAATAATAATAAAAATAATAATGACTTTATTTAGGGAAAGAAGAAGCTCTCTTGATCAACTGACCAATCTTCCATGAGGCCTTCTAGAGACATTTGTGTGTCTGTGTATATTGTTACATATATGTAATTAAATTGCTTATGTGTTAGTTTTCAAATTCTTTTTTATTTTATTTTTGCTTCATTACATTTTATTGTAATGATTATTTTCACAGGATTCGATATTTTTTCAAGTAAATTCTGTTTGTATAGAATGCAAAAGGTGTTACATTAGCACTATTTTTAGCTCACAGTTTTTGTAAACATCAAGTGATAACAACTGCCTATTTCCAAGGTCATTTTGGCCCGCATGTTAGCTGGACTGTAAACAGTCATTCTTTTTTTATATATTTTCAGAGTGAGAATTTGGTTCTTAGATAGGGCTATTCTAGCTATGTGACAATTGGCATTTTTTTTATTACGCTGTTCGATGTTAAGAGACCACATGACCCAACACGTGAAACTAAAATGATGTTTTAGTTGGGTTTTAATACTCGTTCTCAGTTTTTCATTTAGTCATATTCTTGACACCTTGAGGATACAAGGTGTTTTAAATTGTTGATGCCAGCTTGTTCTTAAGGTTTTTCTATTTTTGGGAATTTAATAATTTATTCTCTAGAAAAAACTAAACAAGTGTACTTTTTTAAAAAAAAGTTCTGGGAGAAAGAAATTCAGTGGAAATTTATTCTGGAGTTCTATATGGAAACAAACTGTGATTTAATCGAGGATCTGTTACCACCAGTACAACGGTCTCATCTGACGTCATCGCCTCCATATTGGAATTTCATCGAGATTCGAACCCGGATTCTGTTAGAACTGTTTATTGATAGGACTTGTATGTTTCAATCTTAGGATTAAATTTTGGATTATATTCACAAACCATAAGTCCTATTTCCAATTTTTACATTGTTTTCTAGGGAAATAAATTATTTTGTTAAAATATACAAAGCTTGTTGGCTTCACTCTTTTCCCTTGTTATTTTTGTATGAGCCTACATGTAACAATATATATATATATATATATATATATATATATATATATATATATATATATATATATATATATATATATAGAAAATGCACAATTTTTACAAGATGAGGTGTCTTTAGACAACAAATGCTATTAAAAACCTGACAACTGATCTACTGCTACAATAAAATATGTACAAGGCTTCAAGGATGAGTTCATACAGGATTCATACAAACAGTAGTAGCAAATGTGTAAAAAATCGTAGGTGAGTACATGATAACAATGTTGTAAAAGGTAGTAGTTCAGAATTAAACAAAATCATGCTTCAGAGATGTAGTTGAAATGAGAATGAATTTGTTTATGTATTCATGTGTGTGCACAGGAGATTGTATGTATGTGCTTGTTTTATGCATGCATAGGAGATAAGCTGCATGTATGTTGTTGTTGTTGTTGTTGTTGTTGTTGTGGGGCTTAACGCCATTTTTCAGCACACGATACATGGCGGCCAGTATTAATGGTGGAGGAAGAAACCGGGAAATCCCCGGAAAGAACCACCGACCCACGAGAAGCTACTGGCAAGCTCGCTCACATATCCACATTCGCCGAATCCTAGACTTGAACCCACGCAGACAGAGGTGAGATGGCAGTGATCCGTAACGAAGAGCGCTTTAGACCACTCGGCCACTCGCGGCCCCTCTATGTATGTATGTATTCATATGTGTACACAGGAGACAGATGTATGTGCACGTGTTTTCATGTATATACAGGAGATAAGATAAAAGTGTGTGTGTGTGTATTCATGTCTGTGCACAAGAGATTTGATACGTGTATATGTATTCATGTGTCTGCATGCATGTGTGCATATTTTCATGTGTGAGCACTGGAGGCGCTCAAGATTTTTCAAAGGCAGTTTACCCATTAATGCTATTAAAGAGATTTCTGTAGTAGTCCTCAGTCTCTTTCACTCTGAAATAGACAAATATGTTACTGTATATCACATTAAAGCACTATTTGTATATCACATTAAAGCACTACCAGTATATGTTTTTGCACATCAAATGAGAAAGCTTTCTGTAGTAGTCTTCAGTCTCTTTCACCCTGAAATAGACAACTGAGTGTATATCAAATTAAAGAGCTTTCTTTAGTAGTCATCAGTCTCTTTCACAATATAGACATATGTTTGCGTATCAAATTTGCAAAGTTTACCAAGAAATTTATATTCACTATCTAACCATTATATGACTATCAATTAATGATATCATAAAAGTACAGTCTTCAAAGTAAATCTGTCTGATGACTTCTACATTCTGCAACTAGTCAATGTTTTTTTTAAATTTATTTAACAGCAGATTTTTAAGATTCAAACACACTCATTCTGATTGGCAAATTTATCTGGTTATTAAAGTCTCAAAGTTGGAAATGGAAGATATATGAAGAGCTGTTGTAAGGGAGATACTGCAATCACACAATGAATAAAGCCTAAATAAAATCCATGAGACTTGAGCATAATATAGTTTCATTTAATTTTCATGAAAATTAAGAAATTCTGTAACTACACAGGAGTATATTCAACTAAGTTGCCTGCAGTGCCTAATTACATCTATGGCATACCTCTAATTTTAGTAAAATAATATATAAGCCTATGGCTGTGTAACACATTATGTAAATACACTCTGCTACCTCTTGAATTCAACAATCCCTGAAAGATAAACATTTTGTCTTTCCTATATATATATACTATATAGGCAATGGGAAGAAATTCTTACCAATTACTTATTCATACCATCTACGTGACTAATCATCAGCTGGATGTTTACCAGTTTAATCTCAATGAGGATGCGTGCTTCTGTAGGGAGGTGTGCAATGGGATAAATAGTAATGTAACTTGGTAAGTAATCTTGGAGAAATATAATTTACTAACAAATTTATGCTCTCCATTAAATCCATTCCCACATCACATTAATATTAGGAGAAAAGAAGATAGGCGGAGGAAATCATAAGCATCCCACCACTACCATAGGCACCCTTTAAGGGAACAATGGCTGGATTCCCTATACAACATATAAACTGCTCTCCTAACACAAGGACAGCACAAACAACGGTAATGTAACCTGTGATTACAATACATGAATAAGAAGAAAAAATGATTTTCCCTTTGCGAAATATCTGGATGAATCCAGTGTAAGTGCTAAATCCTCACCTGTGAGGAGATTGTGCTGACATCAGTTTGGCCCGGTGGTCATTTGAGCCACAAACACTGGACCCAACAGAAAAAAAACAACAAAATATTGACTGTACATGCAGCAAAACAGCTTCTAAAATCACTTGAAACAAAGTTAAGTTCAAAACATGGGTGATTCCTGATTGCTTGAATCTGATACACTGAAATTTTCGTAAGCCGTATCTGATCTTTTGAGACCTTAGAGTATGCCAAGTGTATTACCCACTAATGACGCAAGGGTTCTAGGGGTGATATCTTTTTTACCAGCCTTTACCTCAAGAAAGAGACACTGTTGGGTCACTTCCATGAGAGCATGTACCCAGTCTTGCATCACCACCTCTCTGTATGTATCAATCAAGAAGAGGGAATGGATAACCACTTTCTGATTGCATGCAGCAACCTTTTCTTAGGACCATGGAACCATCTGATCTAAATGGAGTCAGTTATGGTCCATTTAAAGGACACAAAACATTCACCCTGTATGTTGAAGCTAGAGCTATCAGAAAATATGTTTATACACTAAGTGGAACAATCTAGTTCATTCTAAGTTAGGTACAGTCATAGAACTGCATGTTGAAAATCAAAAGTTATTACACATCAATGAATGAGAATATTTAAGCTATCATTATTAAAGATTACTGGCAAGTTTGTGTTCATCAGCAATGTTCTTTGAAGCTGTATTTTACTTGGTACATAAAATGCAAAACACAATTATTTTGGAAATCGGAATAGTGTACAAGTGTGGTTCATTTTTTTTAAAGCAGAATCTCATAATTAACTGATTTAGGAAAAAATGAGCCATTTGCAAAACAAGCACAGCCCAGCAAAACAAAATTTCAGAACAAGGACCATTTTATTTTTTGTACACACTGCAAACACCATACAGACATTATTCATTCTTAAATGAATGACACAGCAACACCACCCAGGATGTTTGTCAATCAGATGTGGAAAGATCATACTGTATGCTGAGAAAAATTCAACAAGATATTGGGGAAGCTTGAAAAACAGTCTCAAATCAGTGTCAACACCCATGACAGCAACACAAACCTAATCTACTAATAGATTTTACACACCAGGGCAGCAAAGCCTGTCAGCAAGACTGACTCAGCCCTGCCTCCAAAAATGGCAATAAACATAGAAAACAGTTGATAATACCTGCTCCCCTTCTTCAAATCAAGACATGTTGAGTAGAAGAAGGAGACTGGTTGTTATCAATATTTTTCCCTTTTTACCAACAAAAACAAGATCCTGTCTAAAATCTGCAGAAAGGATACTGACACTGATAATCTAAACTGAGAGCATACCTTGATAAAATCACAAAAATCTGAGACTAATCTTAAAGGATACATTTTAAAATAAACTCATAATGAGTTAAAATAGAATAAAAAAACAGTATGCAGTGAAGTCTGAAACTACCTGTATTCTCACAGAACATTCAGAGAATGTGAGTAATAAATTATGCCAGAAAATGTTTACCTTTTAGGATTAACTTAAACATAGCCCAATTAAAGTGACATTATGTGTTTCCTGAAGTGACACAATTTACCACACTGTATGTTGCAAATTTAAGATTGTCTCTTGGCATTAATCTCTGTATCTCATTTGGCTGAAGAGAGCTTTAACCTGCTGAAAACACAATTTTCTACCAGACTTATATCTGACAAGTAAATCTGAGTAAACACATACTGAATGCCTTGGTTTGTCAAGAGGCATTACAATACCTGTTCATCCCCTTATGATGGCTGGCTCCACAAAATCACTTCAAAAAACAGTATATTCATGCCCAGAATTAGCTGCTTGATGAAAATGTCCAAATATTTATCAGCATCTGTTGCTCCTTACACTATGTCTCCATAAGTAACACCATTCAAGCCTTAAACTATGTCTGCATAAGCAACACCATTCAAACCTCACAATATGTCTGTATAAGCAACACCAGTCAAACCTCACACTACATCTGCATAAGCAACACCATTCAAACCTCCCAATATGTCTGCATAAGCAACACCAGTCAAACCTCACAATATGTCTGCATAAGCAACACCAGTCAAACCTCGCACTATGTCTGCATAAGCAACACCAGTCAAACCTCACACTGTCTGCATAAGCAACACCATTCAAACCTCACACTATGTCTGCATAAGTGCATAAGCAACACCATTCAAACCTCACTATATCTGCATAAGCAACACCATTCAAACCTCACACACCATCTGCATAAGTGCATAAACAACAACATTCAAACCTTACACATCATCTGCATAAGTGCATAAGCAACACTATTCAAACCTCATACTAAGCAATGCCATTCAAATCTCACACTACGTTTGCATAAGTAATACCATTCAAAGGTCACATTGAGCAATGCCATTCAAATCTCACACTATGTTTGCATAAGTAATACCATTCAAAGGTCACACAGAGCAATGCCATTCAAATCTCACACTACATTTGCATAAGTAATACCATTCAAAGGTCACACAGAGCAATGCCATTCAAATCTCACACTACATTTGCATAATGCCATTCAAAGGTCACACAGAGCAATGCCATTCAAATCTCACACTATGTTTGCATAAGTAATACCATTCAAAGGCCACACAGAGCAATGCCATTCAAACTAATCATGATCAGTATCTCTACATCCAGAACACATTCTAGGCACTATCGAGTTACATACCTAATGGGAACAACTTGAGCACCAGCACTCTCAATGTACTTGATGTAAGTTGCGGGAATGTAGGTGTCTCCATAAGTGTTTGAACCTGTTTCCTGTGCTAGAACACCTTCAAAGAAATTTAGTCAGATTAATACCAAACTGAATTTCCAGTTTAATCATGCAAGGTAACATTTTCATATAAATGAATATATATGCTGCAAAACCCTCCAAATACAATCACCCTCAAAATATAACCACTGCCAATAATAATCATTGATGGTAATATTTACTTCATAGAGGAACAAATATATTCCCAGAAATCAGATCACCTCCAAAATAAGAACAATTTTCATAGCTTTAATTAGGTGATCCTAATTGGATGGTTTTACTGTACACAACAAAACATACAGCATTTCCTTCATTAGCACAGGAAGACAGCCTAATAAATTTTACTCAGCATAAAATTTTCTACACAAGAGTCCCTTGAAGGGACTCACACTCAATTAGCTAAAAACAATTACCAGGAATCAAAGATAAGTCAGTGTCTAAGTATTACTGCCGAATACTGAAACCATCTCTGATATTCAAGAAAAATTTCAACATACCAAATTTGGTAACAAAAATATTTTCATACATGTCCGAGTTAACATGCCCACAAAATACCTATACATGCAGTACAAAATTATTTCTTATGGCCTATAACCATGAACATCAGTAACATCAGCTCTACATGAAACCATATAAAAAGTACACCATTTTCTAAATATTGTTACTGATTTTAGTCATATTTTGTCATGTTGAGCAGATGAGTGGATGTCTATTATAGTGTGAAGTTGATTTGCCCCATTAGAGTATGTAATAACATTTCTTATGAGGACCTACTGATTGGAAAAAAGGAAATAGAGTAATGAAGTGTTTAACATGGTATGTATCTTCCATTCAATAGTGATGATGATAGAATTTTCAACACATCTGTATGTGCATATGAATCAGTGTTGACCAAAGTAAATAAATGTTGTAGGCATGATGAATTCTCAAGAGAACTATGAGTTTATGACACTGTGTCAAAGAAAGTGGCATCAAAACTGGGGACAAATGATAATTTAATGACGTTCATGTAGTTTATTGCTCCAAATTTAAAGCTGAAAATTAAATAGGAGATCTCTACTGCCATTTTAGCAGAACTGCTTGAGAAAATAGAAGGGTACACTAAATGGTACAGACTGGTTATAGCATTCTGTCTAAAAGTCACATCTAATGAACTATTAAAACAGATAAATCAAGCCCTTTCAAACAAACAAATTTTAGTTTATCCATGGAACTGAAAGAATACATGAAAAAAGAAAAAATATTAAGCCTAATAAAATTAAAATTAAATTAAGAAGCATTACTCTCCCTCATATCTTTTATTGTGGCAATATGAAAGGAAAGGAAGATCATCAATCCTGAGAAAGACCACATCAAGGATTTTACTCCTGCAACTTCTTGGTTGGAATTCCCATAATTTAAAAATAATAATAATAATGAAAGCAAGAAGAACAGTTTACAATAAAATAAGGCGTCCTTTTAATCTTGCTATATGTATTCAAAGTACCCTTTCTGGAGTTAAAAGTGCCCTTACTGGAGGATAATTATCATGCCCTTTATAGAATCTGGGGGAAACAGTATGAACCTGATATCATTGATAGAAAAGTCATTGAACTTTCCTCAAAAAATGACAACATATAACAACATGCTAAGTTTGGTTAGATCGATAAGTACTAGTTTTGGAAGAAAAAACCCCACAAAGTTATTTAAGAGTCATCATTCAAAGTATTCATCAAATAAAACACAAACTGGGCATACTTGTGTTATTATGCTCACAGGCCATTACAGCTAAACACCCCAATCATGACCTTTGATCTTAAAATTGATTCCAGAGTATTCATCAAATAGATCCACAAACTGGGCATACTTGTGTTATTATGCTCACAGGCATCAAATAGATCCCCAAACTGGGCATACTTATGTTATTATGCTCACAAGCCATTACAGCTAAACAAGACCTTTGATCTTAAAATCGATTCCAGAGTATTCATCAAATAGATCCACAAACTGGGCATGCTTGTGTTATTATGCTCATAGGTCATTACAGCTAAACACCCAAGTCAAGACCTTAGATCTTAAAATCAATTCCTGAGTTGTTCATTGGAATGGCAACTAAACACAAAATCTGGTCAAAATTCTGTTGTATATGTACAAGTCAACGTGTCCATAAACTCAGTGAAGTACAAAACTGCAAGCAATTACCTTTGATTTGACTCCAAAGTCAATTAGGTCTGGTTTTCAAAACACCTTCACAAAAGTGCATACATGTTGGTGGTCAGATCTACAGCATTTTCTTTCAGAACCAATTCAATAGTGCAAGAAGTGTTTTAGTGAAACCCCAATGTCCATGCCACCATTCATACGAGAGAGGTAGATGGCACCTATAATGCTATGCTGGATCTCACATGAGATCTCACCATTTTCATTCAGGACTAGCTATATATTGTATTGCAATAAGTGTTTCAGTGAAAGCCCCATGTCGATAAAACCATCTATTCAGGATATGTATCCATATAAAGATTTTCAAGATGGCCATCAAGGAAACAATTTTGGAGGCTATATCAGCAAAATTTTGACACTGGAATAACTATATATTACAAATAAGAAATCAGTTTTTGTTGCTGTCTTTTTCTAAAACTATCACTATGACCATCTGATTAAGTAGATTTTTTTAATGTTTGGGAGGTAACACTGGCTGGCATTGTTTTAGGACCGAGTACATATAGTGAGACGTGTATAAGTGAAAACCCCATCTCAACATGATCATCTCTCTAGTGAAAACAATATTTTAAAGATGGACATCACTGATCAGACCATTTTTGATTTAGGACCAACTACATATGAAAAGAAATCTTTCTGTGAAAATCCCATGTCCATAGGACCATCTCTTCATGAAATGTAGCCATAACAAGATTTTCAAGATGGCTACAATAATAGCCTTATTATAGGTCTGGTTGGCACCATTTTCATTTAGAATCAACTACATATCAAAAGAAGTCTTTTAGTGAAAACCCCATTTTACTATGACTATCAATTCTAGAAAATTAGCAATAACAAGAGTTTCAAGATGGCTACCATGCACCACTTTCATTTAGGACAACTAGACATATAAAAAGTCATACCTAATATCTGTGGGAAACAATTTCATTTAGAACCAACTAGATATCAGAAGTAGTCTTTCAGTAAAAAAAAAACCTATGTCGATATGATTATCCATTAAGGAGAACCAGCAATATTTTCAAGATGGCCACCACAGTGCCCATAATGGATGTCAGTGGGGCACCATTTTCATTTAGGCCTTAATAAACATCACAACAGGCTTCTGAAAACCCATAATAATATGACAAGCTGTTAAAGAAGAGTAGTAATAGCAAGATTTTCAAGATGGCTGTAGTTGAGACCATAATGGATATCAGATCAGCACCATTAAATTTAGTAGCAACTAAACATCATATGCAGTTTATCAGTGAATACATCATATGCAGTTTATCAGTGAATACATCATATGCAGTTTATCAGTTTATACATCATATGCAGTTTCTCAGTGAATACATCATATGCAGTTTATCAGCAAATACATCATATGCAGTTTATCAGTGAATACATCATATCTGTATGACCATCCATTCAAGTAAAAAACAATTTCAAGATTGCAGCATGGTGGTCATACTGAATATCAGAGCAGCAATGTTTTTTACAAGTAATTATTAAATGAAGTCTTTTAGTGAAGACCCCATGACAGTCCATTCAGAAACAAAATGTTTTCAAGATGGCTGCTGTTGTGGCCATACTGTATGTATGAACAGAATGTTTTTCATTTTGTAACCAAACAGACCTCAGGATGAATGCGTATGTGAAGCTTTATAGCAATCTTCCATGTAGTTTAGGAGGAGTTGCAATAACAGACATACTAATCGATGAAATAGTTAATGGACAGATGACAAACAACAAGCCATCACTTAAGCTCCTCTGGTCTATAACTATTAGAACTGAAAACAAAAACTATGGGTGGGCTTGCACTCAGGCAAAGATATCTTAAGTAAATGTTTACCAAAATTATGTAAAATTGTAGACTGTTTTTTATTTATGCATAAATATAGTACTCAGGCTTCTACATTTTTTCCAAACAAAAGTTAAACGAAGAAGAGTAAGATGCTCATTATTCTGTATCCACTGTCATGAGTTATTAAATGTTCAGCCAGTTGATCTATTTTTCAGTCAAAATGTTTTAATTCATCTTAGCAATGCTAAGAGTACTTTCTGTATACATATGACTCTTATTGAAAATTAAATTACTTAAGTATGACTTTTATTTCAGAACAAACATCTTATAGTTATTCTGAGCGAATGTTTGCAATTGTGTTAAATTTTCAACTTGAACACTTTAATTCCTATTTAAATCACACTAGAAATGTTATCCCTATGTCTAGCCCATGCATCACAGGCAAGACAAAACATTGTCATTACCCATAGAAATCTAGGTGATTTTCAAGAGTGGGAACTTATGCATTGCCACTTACTGTACATATACTGTATTAAGTTTTAAGCAACCATGACATCTTTTAAGTGATAGTTTTGCAAATGCAATCAGATGCAAAACTACCATAAAAACAATCAAAAAATTCTTGAGTAAATGGACTATCAGAGATTCATTTTCAACTGATCTCCATTTATTTCTCTGATTAATGATTTCTTGTTAAAACTAATTAGAATGGACACATTAAAGAGTCTGTATCTGTACACATGCTATGAATACCTATGATTGGTCTCAAGTTAAGCCCAGTGGTCAAATGATGAGGCAACAGGACACTCAATAAACAGATTAATAGTCTGGTGAGAGCCATGACTGAAAGAGAAATTAACAAAGCTTTTGATCTGAATGCCGTGGCTGAAAGAAATTAACAAGGCTTCGATCTGAATGCCGTGGCTGAAAGAGAAATTAACAAGGCTTTGATCTGCATGTAATGGCTGAAAGAGAAATTAACAAGGCTTTGATCTGCATGTAATGGCTGAAAGAGATATTAACAAGGCTTTGATCTGCGTGTAATGGCTGAAAGAGAAATTAACAAGGCTTTCATCTAAATGCCATGACCGAAGAGAAATTAACAAGGCCTTTGATACAAATGCCATGACTGAAAGAGAAATTAACAAGACTTTTCATCTATATATCATGGCTGAAAGTGAAATTAACAAGGCTTTTGATACAAATGCCATGAATGAAAGAAATTAACAAGGCTTTGATCTGAATGCCATGACTGAAAGAAATTAACAAGGCTTTTCATCTGTATATCATGGCTGAAAGTGAAATTAACAAGGCCTTTGATATGAATGCTATGACTGAAAGAGAAATTAACAAGGCTTTTCATCTCAGTGCCATGGCTGAAGAGATATTAACAAGGTTCTGGATCTGAATGCCATGACTGAAAGAGAAATTAACAAGGCTTTGAATCAGAATAACATGGCTGAACGAAAAATTAACAAGGCTTTGAATCAGAATAATGTTCATGGAAGCCATAAAAATGACCTGCATTATAAGTGAGGGAGTTTTATACTGAGAGATGTTACAACAAGGCTGCTGCATAAAAAACAAAAAATTATAATGCAAAACCACAATACAATGTTCTATCAATTATTCAAGAACTATATTTTAGTGAAATAAATCTAGTAGTAATGATAAAACAAAATTCAAACAATTTAACTGGATCCATGGTCAAACTACTGGCATTGTAAGAGGGACAGCAGTATAAGTGAGGGACTTTAGTAAGGGAACACTGTAATGAATGGTTAATAACATTACAAATGATCCCATCTTTACCATGCTTCTTTTTTCCCCCTATCAATGTTACCTGAGGTGGCATGCTGCAAGTTGCAAGAAAATAGACATTTTTGTTGTTGCTGTTGTAGGGTTTAACGCCATTTTTCGGAACGAGAGGCTATACACGGCGGCCAGTATAAATGGTGGAGGAATAACCCGGGAAAACCCCGGAAAGAACCACCATCCCACGAGAAACTACTGGCAAGCTTTCTCACGCAGACAGAGGTGAGGTGGCAGTGATCCCTAACGGTGAGCGCTTTAGACCACTCGGCCACTCGGGGCATCTAGACAACTTTTAAAAACAAATATAGATGGTAATAAGAGGTTATATTTTTTAGACAACTTTTAAAATATAACCTCTTATTACCATTTATACTTGCTGATAAGTCAAGTCAAACTGCAAGCAAAAATGATCCTGATATGCCGTAGCATAATACACCTGCAGATATGGGTCTATTTTGTTTGTTCTACTGATTACTCCTAAAAAGCTGCACAGACCCAGATCTCCTGGCACATTAGGCGACGGCAGATCTGGGTCTATGCAGTTTGCAGTTGGACTCATCTTATAAGAGAGTACATACAGTAATGAACTTTACAGGAAGAAATTAAACTAGCCAATTAATGTAGAAAATATCAATTGCTATAAGAACTACTATGAAAACTCGGAATCTCTGAAAACAATAATGCCATCTATATCAATTTATAAACTAAGAACATCTTTTTTAAAGTTGCTAAATCCATACAGCATCGTATTTAATACATACTGGCTGACGATTCCTACAGTGAAAACAATTTTTAGCATATTTTGTTGTGGCAAAGGATTTTCAAATGATGAAACAAGGTGCAATAATACTAAAGAAATTAAACTAGCCCATAAATCTAAGAAATATAACTCATGGGCATGATTGTAAACGAAACACATTAAATATAGGTAAATAATAGAACTATGAAGTCGGATGCAGTAATTACTATGTTTAGTTTGTAGGGATCAATTTTAAAATATGTTTAACATAAATAAATAAGCACTACAGCTTTAACAAACCTTTTTTCAATATTCAAATGGCTGCTACAACTTTTACTAGTTCTGTATGTGAACTCGCACGCACTCCAAATAAAATTCACTCCGACTGTTATCACTGTGAAACCAATGATTCAATATTGCTAGCAAAAGACAGTGAAACAGGAAAAGATATGCTTCCTACTACATCACAATTACATCCTTGTTAAACAAGGAAGTTCTCACAAACTATATAAAAATATATTTTTAAAAAACCAACATAAAGCAACCCACCTATAGAGTCAGCCTAAGTAGTCTGGAGAAGAAAATAAGTGCCGATATAAGGGCTATGTACACACCTCGTTGTTTTACGGAAAAACCACGTCCCCAAGGTGGACCTTATTTATATTCACGCTGTATCCGACACGAATAGAACATATCATGGATTACCCACGTCGTAGTTTGTAGAGGACGGATTAAGTTTTATTGCCCAGTTGGAAGTCACAGCAACATAATTATGTAATATTGGGCATCCAATCCAGCGCGTCGAACTTACCTGTAGTAACTGAAATCAAGTTGGTTGCTTATTCCTAATTCCCGATTCCGTAAGGAATAGGCAATATGTTTACTTGTTCCTGATTCTGTAGTAACTGAAATCAAGTTGGTTACTTACTCCTTATTCCCAATTCAATAAGGAATAGCAATCTTGTTCCCGATTCAATCATTTTCACACATGGTCGCCCTCAGCATAGGTCAAGGGGTGGTCATGTGCCCCCCCCCCTTGAAATCATACTATATATATATATATATATATGCAATAAACTGACAACGAACAGTGCAAAACTAGTATCTAACTAGCCTGTGCGCTTTCGACTCTTAATGAGTATTTTTCAAAGGCATATACAAAACATAGACAAGACAAACAAATAAAACAGAAAAACCATAGTCTTTGCAAAACTTTACATTGCTGTTTGTACAGGAATTAAACCACCAAATGTATTATGTTTCAACTAGTTTATATCAACTTGTTGCGGATACTGGAAATTATTTGTATTAACCTAAAAATCATGAGCCATAACGACATCTGGTATTATGTGTACATTTATGTACGCGCAAATTACATCCCGGATATTTCATTGTTATAGTAGTAATTATAGCCTATTAAGCAAATTTAGAGAATTTTTCAAAAGTAAAATGTGTCGGCTGCAAAAGATAGTTTTCTTTGTGCATGGCTGTCTTTTTCTAGTCTTCTTGGTTTAAACCGCTTGGTTTCAATGATCTAAGGCAGTATCCAGTAAGATTCCTTTTCTTTCCTGGTTTCGGAACTCCATTTGGGGGTGTTAGCAACTGCAGTAAGTGTTACATCACTGAAAGTGAGGGCAGGGGAGGAGAAGTGTTCTGCGACATGGCTTCTGTACAGCTTCTATGTCATACAATCAGATCTATGAAGGTTGATCCTTCTGTGTAGCTTTTCAGTTTCTCCGACATAATGAAGACTACAGATCTTACATGTGATGAAATACATTACATTGTCTGTTTTGCACTGTTCGTTGTCAGTTTATTGCATTTATCTTAATCAAACCCTGACATACGTGATCCCTTGCTGGATCCAATGCACTTGAAAGTACTGTTATTCGCCATATGATTTGTATTATATATATATATATATATATATATATATATATATATATATATATATATATATATATATTGTTACGTATAGGCTCGTTCAAAAGCAACAAAAGAAAAGAGTGAAACCAACAAGCTTTGTAAGTTTAAACACAAATAATTTATTTCCCTAGAAAACATGGTGAAAAGGTGAAAATACACAGTAGAACTTACAGTTTGTGAAGACAATCCAAACATTTATCCTAGTACTGAAAAAATACAAGTTCTATCACTAAATAGTTTTAACTGAATCCAGGTTCGAATCTTGATGTTCCAAGATGGAGGATGATGACGTCAGGTGAAGTCTTTATACGAATGTCAAGAGTTCCACGTTGAACCACAACTTGTAATGTTTCAATTTAGAATAAATTTTCATCGAATGTCTTTATCACTTGTATAGTTCTCCAGGGAATAAATTATTTTCTAAAAAATAGATGAACTTCTGAACAAGCTGTCATCTATGATAAAACATCTCGAGCTCCAAAGATGTAAACATATATCTCTTTACGGCACCTAATAGAAATATATCCTTCTACTTGAAGGAATATTATGCGACTGACTATTTCACGGGGATCTGAGTATTGTTAAACTGAACTAAGACGTCATTTCCTGCGCGCACGAAGGAACGCGTGGTTATTTCATCATCAAATAGCGCAGTAAACAATGCCATTACACGTGGGTCAAAAAATGACCTTGGCAATAACCAATCCTCTTTACTACATCGACAAACAATAGCAAGAAAAAATTGTGCTTGTGCGAGTCATGCTACGTTTTATATAAATATAATATCTCTTTCAAAAATATATCTGAAAAAAATCATTTGAAAAAATATCAAAAATAAAAAAGGAATTTAAAATTAACACACAAGTAATTAAATTATATCTTCGTAATACTTTCCCCCATAAGAAAAAAGAACGATTTATGTAATAAAGCTTTCTTTTTTACCATATATATACTATACATGAGGTAAAGAAAATTACATAAGAAGAACTCTTATGAATTATACAAAGTGTATATGAAAATAATATTTCTATACACGGGAAAGTGCATCTGCAATCAAAAATTGTCTTTTCCTTTAATGTGCCTGATGTTGAGATTATATTCTTGCAAAAACACACTCCACCTTATTAATCTTTGATTTTTAGTTTTCATCTTGTCGATGAAAGTAAGGGGGTTGTGATCACTAAACACAACAACCGGAGAAGGAGCTGAGCTAATGTAAACTTCAAAATGCTGTAATGCCAGTATTAACGCCAAACATTCCTTCTCGATTGTTGAGTAATTTCTTTGGTGCTTATTTAATTTTTTAGAGAAATAACACACTGGGTGATCAACACCATTTCTATCTTCTTGAATCAATACTGTTCCTACCCCAACATCACCTGCATCCACAGATAATTTGAAAGATTGATGGAAATTTGGAGCTCTGAGAACCGGCGCACTCTTGAGTATGGCTTTTAACCTATCAAAAGCTTCCTGACATTTTTCAGTTTAAAGAAACTTGTTTTTCTTATTTAACAAGTTTGTCAAAGGTTCAGCAATACTAGAAAAATTGGAACAAAACTTTCGATAGTATCCGGCCATACCCAAAAATTGCATCAGTTGCTTTTACTGAGAGGCACAGCAAAATCAGAGATAGCCTTAACCTTAGCATCGATAGGTTTAACATGACTATGTTCCACAATATGTCCTAGAAAAGTTACACGAGCACGGCAGAACTCACTTTTAGATAAATTGATTGTCAAATTTGCATCAGTGAGTCTTTCAAAGAATTTTCGAATCGTGGCTAGATGTTCTTTCCAGGTGTCGTTGTAGATGATGAAATCATCGATGTAAGCATCACAATTTTCTAGACCAGAGGTAAATCATATTCATCAAGCGTTGAAAAGTACTTGGGGAACCCTTCATCCCGAACGGCGTTACTTTATATTGATAGAGTCCATCTGGAGTCACAAATGCCGAAATTTCTTTCGCTCTTTCCGTAAGTGGAATTTGCCAAAATCCTTTCAGAAGGTCAAATTTGGTGACGTATTTGGCATTTCCAATTTTATCAATACAATCATTGATTCTTGGTAATGGAAATGAATCTATTTTTGTCACACTGTTCACCTTCCTATAATCAGTGCACATACGGAAAGTTTTATCCGGTTTCGGAACAAATATGCATGGTGAACTCCAATCACTTTTACTGGGCTCTATGAAATCGTTCTCCAGCAAATACTGAATTTCCTTTTTCAGGTATTCCTGTTTGAGAGGGTTCATCCTGTATGGGTGTTGTTTCACAGGTTTTTGAATCTACAATTTAAACGTCACGAAAAATTTTGTTTGTCCTTGTAAGAATATCTGGAAACAAGTGCTCATATTCGAATAATAACTGTTTAAGTTCATTCTTTTCTTGTTGTTGTAAATGTAAAAGTTTCTGGTCCAGATCTTTCATAATTTCCGAATTCCGAAGATATATTGCTCCAAGATCAACAGTGTCCAATTGAATTTCTTCTCTAAAATCCTCAGTCGGTAGGACAGGTATAACTAAATTAATTGCATCATTTACTTGGCTATCTCTTTCAATATACTAGTACTCCATTAATTTATTTAGATCAGAGTACTATTATTATAATTTAACTCATTCATTTTCTTCTTTACTTTGTAAGGGCCCTAAAATCTAATTTGAAGAAAATTTTGAAGAACGAGCAAGAGAGAATGAACTCTATTACAGGACTCAAAAATTCTCTCAAGTAAAGTTTTGTGAAACCATAGTTTCACTTTTGACTTGAATTGCTGAGTGCCAAATTCAAGCATAACAAGCTGGAAAATTCCAGACATGAAATTTGACTTTTGACCTGATTGGACAAATTTGGGAAGGCCAAACTGAGTAAAAAAAAAACTTTATCAAAGCTTTTACTATGGTTTTGGTTTTGATATTCCTCGAAGGAATCGCCTCTGGGAATCTTGTTGACGCACAAATAATGGTCAACAAATCTTGGTTGCCTGACTTGGTCTTAGGTAAGGGACCAACACAATGTACCATAATTCTGCTAAATGGTTCGTCAAATGCAGGAATAGGTTGCAGATGAGCTTTAGGTATCTTCTGATTGGGTTTTCCTACCATTTGACAAGTATGACAAGATCTACAAAATTTACAAACATCACTTTTGATTTTTGACCAATAAAAGTGAGTCAAGATCTTGTGATAAGTTTTATTTATTCCTAAATGACCAGCCAGAGGAGTTTCATGGGCCAAACTAAGTATTTCCTGTCTGTAAGATTTTGGAACTACAATCTGATAGTTCACTGACCATTCGTCATTAGCAGGTACCTCGGGAGGTCTCCATTTTCTCATAAGAATTCCATTTTTAATGAAATAACAGACAGGTACTTCAGTGGCTTCAGTTTCACTAATGGCATCTGAAACAAACAGGTGATCTCAGGATCTTTTTCCTGTTCAACGACAAGTGATTGTCGTTTATCACCCTGATTAGATAAATGAGAATGAGTAGTTAAAAGAGGATCACAGTGATCAACACCTTTTGATTGATCTAAATTAGAAGTGAAAGTGACCTCATCAAAAGCCTGACCAATACATGTGTCAGTTAAAGGAATATTTTCCTTATCAAACTCATTCTCAAGAACTTTCTTTGCCATAGCTCTGGTAACTGCACAAGCTGGGTATAAATCAGGATATTCTTTTTCAATAGGATCAACTTTCTGATCCAAAGAAGGCTTGTCAGTTACAAGTGGATTAACTACAACCTTGTCTCCAGCTAGGTCGTTGCCTAGCAACAAATGAATGCCCTTAACGGGTAAAGTAGACACTATTTCGACTGTCACAGGTCCTGAAATTAAGCCTGATGACAAATTTACAGAATGGAGAGGTACATTAACAAAGCCGCACTCTACTCCCTGCATGAGAACATTCTCATTAGAACAGGACTCCTCAGAAAAAGGCAAGTACCTGATAAAAAAAGACACTGAGAAGCTCCCGTTTCCCTTAAAATTTTAATAGGGATAGGATTGGCCAAATCACCCAAGAGTGATATAGAACCCTTCGACATGAATAGTTCATAATTCTCCATAATACAATCAGACGGGGGTTTTTGAGACCCAACAAATGTATTGTTTTCAATACATGACCGTGACCTTGACCTCTTGAAAATAAGAGCATTTGGGATAGGTCTATCTTGATTCTGATGCCTATATTTCAATTTGAAGCAATCAGAAATGACGTGTCCTTTTTTCTTGCAATAGGTACACGTAGGAATAGACAAAAATTTGGAATCCAGTTTATCAGAAGCTTGATTTTTAGAAGTTGTGCCAGATTGAGTTTTAGGAGGAGTCGTATTGGGCTGAAATACCTTTCTACCAGTAGACTGCTGAGTGAATGATTTGCCTACAGCAGGAACTTTATGAGTTAAGGAGTACTTATCAGCAGCAAGAGCAGCATTTTCCAAGGTTTCGATCTCATGCTCGGCAAGATACATTCCAATGTCACTATGGACACAGTTCCTAAACTCTTCAAGTAATATGAGTTGTCTGCGACTTTCGTAATCTTTATTGACCTTTCTAGAAGAGCACCACCTATCAAATTGTTGTGCTTTTTCCCATGCAAATTCGACATAGGTCTGGGCATTTGGTTTTCTAGAAAACCTAAATTTTTGCCGATAAGCCTCGGGGACTAACTCATAACATTTCAAAATACAGTCCTTAACCACATCATAGTCAGCACTCTCCTCCAGTGACAGTAAATATTACGAGCTCTACCAGTAAGTACACATTGCAATAATAGAGTCCAGTACTCCCTTGACAACTTGAAACTTTCAGCAACTTTTTCAAAATAAACAAAATATTTGTCTACTTCCTTTTCGCTAAAAGGAGGAACTAACCTAATATTTTCTGTAATGTCAAAACTTGAATTTGTATGTGAAGTGGAATCGTGCTTTTCTCCTGCCAGCTCCATTTCTTTCATTCTAATTTGAAATTCCCTTTCATCCTTCTCTCTTTGTAATTGCATCTGTCTCTCTCTCTCCTCTTTCTCAAATTGTAATTGTTTATCTTTCTCCCTCTCCTGTCTCTTTCTCTCCTTCTCTTATATTTGTAATTTCATTTGTTTATCATTTTCTCTTTCCTGTCTCTCTTCCTCCTTCTCTTCAAATTGTACTTGCAATTGCTTCTCTTCAAATTGCAACCGCAATTGTTTCTCTTTCTCTCATTCCTCTTTCTGAGGCTCGAGTTTCCTTAACTCCAATTACATCTTGTACTTCATTTTTAATTCCATTACTTTTATGTCAGAGTCCGATACCGACTTACTGACCGACGCAAAAACACTTTCATCAAAAACATTCTTCTCTACCAAATATTGAATCAAAATATTTTTAATCTCTTGTTTCGTTAAGGAAGATTTTGCTTCAGAAAGATCGTACTTTCTGGCAAGTTCAAGCAATTCATCTTTTTTTCAAACTATCCAACTGCTTCTGAGTTGGACCAGAAAGAAAAGTTTCCAATTTTGATGATATTGTGAATGAAAGCCGGTTGTTTTCACTAAAGATTTTGACACAAAATGTTAAATAGTACTTTGGATTTAAAGACTAGGTGAATTTAAATTTCAAAAAAACAATTTTCTGAAATAATTTAGCCAAATTCAAATATCTCAAGGACGAGCAACCCAATTTTTCTTCTGTTACGTATAGGCTAGTTTAAAAATAACAAAAGAAAAGAGTGAAACCAACAAGCTTTGTAAGTTTTAACAAAAATAATTTATTTCCCTAGAAAACACGGTGAAAAGGTGAAAATAGAAAATAGGACTTACAGTTTGTGAAGACAATCCAAACATTTATCCTAGTACTGAAAAAATACAAGTTCTATCACTAAATAGTATTAACTGAATCCAGGTTCGAATCTTGATGACGTTCCAAGATGGAGGATGATGACGTCAGGTGAAGTCTTTATACGAATGTCAAGAGTTCCACGTTGAACCACAACTTGCAATGTTTCAATTTAGACTAAATTTCCATCGAATGTCTTTGTCACTTGTATAGTTCTCCAGGGAATAAATTATTATTTTCTAAAAAAATAGATGAACTTCTGAACAAGCTGTCATCTATGATAAAACATCTCGAGCTCCAAAGATGTAAACATGCAACTCTTTACGGCACCTAATAGAAATATATCCTTCTTCTTGAAGATATATTATACGACTGACTATTTCACGGGGATCTGAGTATTGTTAAACTGAACTAAGACGTCATTTCCTGCGCGCACGAAGGAACGCGTGGTTATTTCATCATCAAATAGAGCAGCAAACAATGCAATTACACGTGGGTCAAAAAACGACCTTGGCAATAACCAATCGTTTTTACTACATCGTCAAACCATAGCAAGATAAAAATCGTGCTTACGCGAGTCATACTATGTTTTATATAAACATAATATCTCTTTCAAAAATATCAGATCCCGTGAAAATAATCATTACAATGAAATATAATGATACAAAAATAAAATAAAAAGAACTTAAAATTAACACACTAGTTAAATTACATATTCGTAACACTTTCCTCCATAAAGAAAAAAGAAAGATTTATGTCACTTGTATAGTTCTCCAGGGAATAAATTATTATTTTCTAAAAAAATAGATGAACTTATGAACAAGCTGTCATTTATGATAAAACATCTCGAGCTCCAAAGATGTAAAAATACAACTCTTTACGGCACCTAATAGAAATATACCCTTCTTCTTCAAGGAATATTATACGACTATTTCACGGGGATCTGAGTATTTTTAAACTGAACTAAGACGTCATTTCCTGCGCGCACAAAGGAACGCATGGTTATTTCATCATCAAATAGCGCAGTAAACAATGCAATTACACATGGGTCAAAATATGACCTTGGCAATAACCAATCATCTTTATTACATCAACAAACCATAGCAAGAAAAAATCGTGCTTATGTGAGTCATACTACGTTTTATATAAATATAATATCTCTTTCAAAAATATCAGATCCTGTGAAAATAATCATTACAATGAAATATAATGATACAAAAATTAAAAAAAAAGAATATATATATATATATATATTTTCTGACAAGTTTAATCATGAAAATGAAGCTGAAAATATGTAACAAGATTCTGTTCAAAACGCTTAGCAAATATTAGCTTTAGTTTCAGACTGCTTACTATACTAAATCTCCCGGTAGTGACTGTCTGACCCCCCCAAAAAAAGAATCTTGATTCCCCCCCTGCAAAAAATCTTGCGTGTGCCCATGTTTTCACATATATTTGGCTACCTATTCCTTATCAACATCCAGTTGGCTGTTTGTCCCTTATTCCTAATTCAGTTAAGTACACGTTCTTGATTACCACTTAGTTATTGCCAATGAAAGCTCTTTAGGGTGTGCATTGATATTATTCTATCCAACTGGAGATATACGAGTGTTCTTTTGCTACATGACCACGCACTGTATGCAGGAAGGGTTTAGGATATTGCTAGGTATCCATGTTTAGTAATTGGAGACAGGGTTAATTAGTTGTGTTAAGTGTTTGGGTCGTGTCTTGTGGTGCATTGCGTGAAGTATTAGTATTTGGGTTAGAAAAGCTTACTAATGACTCAAGCAAACGTGAAACCACAAAAATTACAACATACAGGTATGAAATTGCAGATTTCACTTGTGTGGTCATGATATGCTTAAATAATCATTTGGAGTATTTATGGGGTTAAGAAGCCTTCAGTTGACATCGACTGTTGTATCAACCAGGAATAAGGAATAAGTAACCAACCTGACGTCAATCTAGTAGTACACATTGTAGATTGCTCATTTTAATTGTATACAATGCTGTTTAATACTGAAAGACTCGCCCACTAAAACACAATCAAATATGTGTATTGCGGGAGATTAAAGATTTCTGAGCAAAGAATGCTGAGACTATTTAGGTGTTTAACAAAATATACAAATTTTAATTACAGTAATTATAATACTTGAGAGAGATTCTGCTTTTAACCCAAAACAGAAAAGGGAAAAGAAATCACACGTATGTATTAGCGGCTTTCATTGTGCGATTGGCTTTTAAATTGCTTGCTTAACATGCTCCCACACAATTAAATATATACAGACTATCCAATATGTAACTATTGCTTGGCCAACCTGTTTAATACAAGGCTGATAAATTACCCCAACACCTATAATGATACTGACTGGTGGTTTCGGGACTGATACCGCCTATTCATTAAAACCTGCATAAATCTGCACACATTGACATCTGTTTTATACACTTACCGGGGTATTTTTCGTGGCTGTTGAGCTACCATCGGTTGAAGGGTTTTTTTGGCGATATGATATGTACATACTATTTCCAGATAAAATCCTCTGTTAGGTGACTTGTAAATCCACGTGGAATAGTACAACCCTCTGTCCTGTGGCCATTTGGAATTTCGTGCTAAACATGGCTGTTAACAAATACCGGTAAGTGTGTAAACTCCGGAAAGATTTGCATGCAGCAAAACTGCACATTTCAATAAACAGGCGATGCCAGACCCACATATTGTCTATTAGTATCAACACAGATTTGGGGGTTTAATTTATCAGACTAGTTTAATACTTGCGACCCAAATATACATGTCCAAAGCGACACATTTTCTTGGGAACTTGACACGTGTTTACTTTTATTGACCAACTGTTTTTGATGGAGCTTCTGCGAAGCACGTGATGCCGTAATATATAACCAACAGCTTAATAAACATACTTAAAATTGCTGGTTTGGTCATCTGATGAGTTTACATGTAATATTACAAAACAGAAGGGTGAAAGTGTTTTAAAAAAGTGTAATCACTTAAATATTCTCAGTAGGATATTGTTGTTGTTTTGAAGTTCAAGGCCATTTCTAAGCACAAGATAGGCTATATGTGGCGGCCAGTATAACTGGTGGAGGAAGAATTTGGGGAAAACACCGGTAAGAACCACCGACCCACGGGAACCTACTGGCAGTTTTCTCACATACCCACATTGGCCGAACCTGAGACTTGAACCCATGCGGACAGAGGTGAGATGGCAGTGATCGGTAAAGGCAAGCGCTTTAGACCACTAGGTCACCCGGAACCCCTTCATAGGAGATAAACTTGTACGTATTATTTTCAATTAATGCAACTGAAAATTTGGTACATTTTTTCAGTCTGCACGAGAAGTACTGCAGTAGCAGTTTATCCAGGGCATACCTGTACATCATATCATTATCTTTTGCAATTGAACTGAAATGACTGTTGAGTTACCGTCAGTCGAAGGGTTCCTTTGGCGATATGTACTGTTACGGAATTATGTATCATTTTGTGAATTTATAATATAGCTTTTATTTATGTCCTTTGAGACTATGAAGTTATATTTTATATCTTTAATTCAGTGGTTAGCACTGTAGTAAAAGTACATGTATACTTCGTCATAAGTTTCATTCATGACAAGGCCAATCGCTAAGGTGAAATCAACAACTAAGCAGGTCAAGAATGATACGCGAGTATGAATGTGTGTGTGTGTATCTTGACCAAGTTATTCTGAAGGGGAATAACACGATAATTATTCTAGAAATTATGGTAAATCAGAGATTGTTTGTTTAAAATGCAAATGGTCCACTATATAATGACCATATGCACCATTTATTTTATTCTTGTTCAGTTGTTCTAATGTTCCTAAGAGTAATAGAGAGGAAAATAGTGATTTATAATTATATGTTCATTGGATATAGCTGCGTGGATAAATCTTTGATTTAAACAGTCATTATTTTGAGGATTTTTTAATCATATTCAATGACTTGAATATGTAACTAATTTCATCGGATTATGTGAAACTTTCAAGGACTACAGTGATATTCTTCGTTCACAAGATTACATTGAAGTAAAAATAAAACACAAAAAACATTTGAATTCATAAATGTGTAAAGTTCAGTGGTGTTAAGCACATCAGACGCTTCATTCAGAATACATTTGAACAGTTTCTGGATTAGTGAGAAATTGATAGTACAATTAGGATTATTATGATTACATTCTAGGAATTCATACACTGTAATTTATCTTTAATTCTTTCACTTTGTTTGATTTTATATTTTATTTAAATAAATTTATATTTTTGAAAACTTCAATGCTTGTTTTAGGTTTTACATAATCTTGTTACTTAAGATTAAATCCTAGACGTAACAATACTATTATGCAAGCTCACATATTTACCGTATATATTGGGACATGATAAAATATATATTTTTCCTTTCCCAGAACTTACGATGAAACTTTTTTCCACCTAGGTCATATGTTCCAAGACTTAAGCAACAAAATAAATATGTGTGTAATTTGTGCCCCCCCCCTGCAAGTTGCAGTTAAATAGATAAATAAAACGCTTATTTGATAAAAAAATGAAAGAAACTGACCTTGTATTGTTATCATTATTCCTTTTTTTCATCATGAGCATGAAAGAATAAAATATTTCCACCAACTCCGTTGCATAGGTATCCTAACTTTAGCGTGTATTGCTTATGTCCGATAACACACGAAAAACAATGTTCATTAACATGAACATTGAGAAACACATTGTGTTTGATTGTACTCAAAAGTTTGAATATGTTATCCGACTGAAAACTGGATCCAACAAAATTGCAAATGAGAAGGAAATAATTAACCGATTGCTTGAAGACAACTGCCATTCACGCATGGCACAGTGTTAGGTGCAAAATAACCAAGACTGAATTATATCCAGGTCAAGTGTATGACATTATCTCGCAAATAAAAATCATTTGAAAATACATTCACTTGAGACAATTTTACCTATAGGAAAAGGCTCAATGATGTTCTATACAGGTAAAATTGATAAAGTGCTAGCAGACGACCTAATGAAGGCAATGAAGCATCAATATATGTCAATTCACAATACTACCCGTAGGAACGCTCAATGATGGTATGTACAGGTAAATCAATGACGTCCAGACTGTAGGACTACATTGGTATAAAAAATTTACCTGTATGTATCCAGACACAGCGGAAATGATACACAAGTTAAGAGTTTTCTGTAGCCTACCACAGGCTTGCAAGTACATATTAATTAAAACTATAACCAGAACTATTGTGAAGTCACATAGGCTACCCATGCAAGTACACAAATACTTTTAAGTGATGGCAAAGTAATGATTGTAACAGCAGAACTTTGTCATCATAGGAAGAAAGAAAAGTTGGAAGTATAGCTGGAGTATACTTTCCCTTCTGAAGTGAAGACTCCACTAACAACTTGTTAACTGTAGAACTTGCAGAAGCTTGGTAGAGAATTTTTTGAGGTGCCTCTTGAGAAGAGCGTGCTGCTTAGCACAAGCAGAAGTAGTAACAGAGATACTCACGGGATTTAGCGCCAATCCCTATACCAAGAGGAGATCACTCTGCCTAACCACCACCTAGGTGGGCAGATAACTTTTAACTTCTTTTAGCTAAAAGTATTATCTGGGAGGGTTGGGTTTGTGAGGTAGTAGTAGTTCTTATAAGGTATTGTGATTGGGTAATGTATTTAAAGAAGAATTAGGTTTTTATACATGAGTGATGTTCCATGAACATGGATTGGTTTTCATGAAGCATGCTATGATCTGACAAGTACAGCATAAAAATTACTGTCATGGACATGCTGTTGAGAAGTCTTGACAGTAGTCTAGATAGATATAGGTCTGTTGCTTACACATCTTTATTTATACACAATATATAAATGGGAGTAACCTTTGCCATTTTCCATATCCTGGATAAAACTGAAGAGAGAATATATATATATATATATATATATATATATATATATATATATATATATATATATATATACACATATATACATACGGTTGTGATCATTATCTAACATTTAGGTATTATCATGATATGCGGTAATTGTGAATGTATGTAAGAAATGTATAAATAATATGAAGTGAAATTGTGTCCCCATTGCATCATAATACATCAACTCCATATCATGAAAGTTTTTAAACATAATTTAATATTTTTTTAAAGTACAAAAAACAATATATAAAAGAATTTAGTATCCTTTTTTAGAAATGATCATGTATGAAATGATGAAGGACCCAACAATGAGGAGGTCTCCAAAACATCTATGTGATTGCCCATTTAGATTCTCATGGATGTGACTTCAAATTGTGCTAAAAGCATTATGCACTAGTACAATATTTTGCTTGAATTTGCTTATATAGGTGTGAAATACATGAGATAAGTTCAAAAATTGATACCAATGATATACACATTGGTATGCCATCATCACACCATTAATTTTATGCATTGTGTTCCAAATAAATTAATCCCTGATGCACTAATACCAAAACAAGTGATAGTAGTTCAGCTGCTTTCAAGTGAGAGAAATTTCAGTCATCTTCATGCCATTTTGTATTTTGCTCAGTATACCTTAATTTGTCCCCATTTAGTAGAAGCTTGTATTAAAGAAAAAACTAATAAAATAGTAAAAGGCAATTATTTTTAATAACAGACTACACTCATTTAGTTTTAATGATATATAAATGTGTTGTAACACTCTACAGATTGTAAGAAAGACCTGAATATTCAAAAGCTTTATTAAAGTAATAAATGTGAGATAGAACATGCCTTTCAAAATAGCAAAGTGCCTTACATCAAAAAAGTGTTTGTCACAACAATATCAACTTCTGATAATATAAAACTCATAATTGTTTAACTAGAAGTCAAAAATCAGTATGATAATATGCAATTTTATACTGTAATTTAATTACATTATTCCTACGCAAAATACTAACTTAATTTATCGGATTGACTGTAAGAGATTCTTACAAAGTAGGATGATCTCTCAATGTCAAATTTATTTTAGTGCTAGTGTACTTGAGCAGTTTGGTGGGAGATAGCAGTGGCTTTATAAAGAATTTCGTATAATTATAAGACAGTTAAATTCAATGGCACTGATGCAATAAATCTACTTAAAATTACTTAAGAATAATAATCTGATTTATTTTTGGAATTTTCAAGTGCTAAATTTAATACTGGTTATGGGATATATAATGTATGATTTTGATTGGATTTAGAGCGATCTGCCATGGCATTGTCTGCATGCATATTTATAGGCTCCAGTTCAAATCACATGATCTCAGCTACCCAATAAATGCTTGTTTGTCTCAGGGCTAGCCAAGGTGGCAACCAGACCAGGTCAACTGTTTAAACTGAACAGAAAAATGCCCCTGAACACAAAATTAAGAAAGAATTAAGTTGTCCTCTTAATGTCTGTGGTGCATACATGCCAAGTTTTCTGGGGCCAAATCTGGGAGATCAGTGTTTACAATCAGGGAGATTGGGCCCAAATCAGGGAGATCAGTGTTCACAATCCAGGAGATTGGGTCCAAACCAGGGAGATTAGCATAACAAGTTCTGTCATTATTTAAGCATTAAAGTGCACATCGTACCGAAACTGAGGAAATTAATTACAATGAATAATATTTACTCAATTTTATTAATTTTCTCATGCTGTAAGAACCTTCTCAAGAATCAGTCTGTAGTTAAAAAACTTGTGACACACTGGTACCTCAAACACTCAAAACTTTGTTTTTCAATATGTGATGTCTCTCAGTCTTGTAGAGAAGCTCTTTTTGTAGCAAGACACAAATCGTTTGAAGGTCCGAGTTCAAAACAATCACACACAGCATGTTACATGATATTAATGATGACTGTTTTTCCACATAACATTTCCCTGGTGGTCTGTCTGAATCTTCTTCAACATGCTGAAACAGCACTCAGGATCTGCAATCTCAGGATTCAGGTAACCAAGTGCCTTCAGGTTCTGGTCATGAAATAGAAACTTAGCTATAATCTTTGCTGTAACTTCCTCATAGAAGGACATCACACTCCTGAAAAAGCAGCTCAACTGTGTTGGAGAGATATCATCTGGATTGCTGTCGTTTGCATCACTTTAGGCACATGATATGATGATTTCTCATTTGCAGTGTGCTTCATACTTTTCAAGATCTTTTTTCCCCCACTAGAAATGTTCAAATGTGTGTCACAAGTTATGCAGCACAAAAAGCTTTCTCCCTTCTCACTACATTTCACATATTTAAATCTGTCTAACCAAGTACTTTTGAACTTGCAAACACATTTCTTTTTTTCTGACAGTGTATTTTCCTTAGAATCCATTAGCATACGTTTCAAAATGGTACCAAGATTATTATATTTTCAAAGAGATCAAAAACTTTTTCTACTTGTCAGGTTGCCTGGAAGCTGTTAAAATACTGATGAATAAAACAACTGATGTGAGTACATTAAATGAATCAGTGCGTGTTACAAGCCGAGATTTGAATGGTTGCTAGGTTGATAACCATTTGATTGATGGATTACAACAGTTGTAAAAGTCCATTGAATGTTGTTTATGCTTGAAATTCCTATGGTTGGTATATGTTGCTTTAGCAGGAAATACCTATACTTGGCCGATTTATTTCCGAGAGTTCTGACAGCAAATCAAAAGATCAAAAGATGGGATCAAAATCAAAAGACTACCAGACAATTTGGGAAACTTGGCATGTATGGTGGTGTGCATATGTACTCTTAATCTTATCAGTACATACATACAGTGATTCAGTAAAAATGAACAGAAAAGGTACAATTGAATTTTGATGCGAATCGAGTGAGAGTGCAACCTATTGATGATGCAATGATTAGTAATGCACTTCAAGTTAGTCACTATAAAATTCTTACTATTTTCCACATTAAAATAAAATAACAAATTCTGCATAGTAAAGAACTTACAACAATGTACTGCAAGATCAGTTCTAACTTATTGTTAAAATAGAAGTCAGACAAACTGTGATTCTTTGTATCACACTGCCTCTGTAACAAAACTCCACTGGATGGTTAAGTCACTAATTTATGGGCTAACAACATATTTCTGGCTTTGATGTACCATATTTCAGAAAGGTAGGATAAAATTCATTTCTTGAACTATCCATGAGAAATTTCACCATGATGCATAAGTGGTCCAACTTGGAAGTTAGTGGGCACAATAACATCCAACATGTTACCTTCCAGCCTTGTAGAGTTGGTGCCATTAGACAAGGTCCTCAATACTCATCACAACAGTATAAAAATAAAAGGACCAGAAAAAGTTTTTATACTCATACTTAGTATAAAACACAGAGTACACTGCAATATAAAAAATATAGACACTGATCTAAGCAATGATGATCGTGGGGGATATGTTCAAGAATGGAAAACAAGTAACCCATGCCAGGTAGGCACTATCTGTGATAAATAAAAATCAGGTGATCAATGCTAGTCTCATAAATGATGCATTATTTCACACACCAACATTTAACACAGAATCTTGACACACTGAATGGATAATGATTATGCATGGGAAACTTTGTTTATAATGCCATCAAGATGGTATATATATATATATATGTGTATATATATATATATATATATATATATATATATATATATATATATATAGACTGTAACTTTTACCATCATTCATAGGTCTAGAGACGTTGTCACATGACACAAGTGAATTATCTTCTACACTTGTTTATTTGCGGACTTTCACCTGTATCATGCTACAATGGTAAAGAGAGTGGTAAAATTTATATGCTGACAGACGGAGAGAGAGAGAGAGAGAGAGAGAGAAAGATATGGCTTGGAGGTCTGGGAAGAATTTCCATAAAGGCATTTTTGTCATTGTCCTGTCAATCCATATATTTCTCTGTTGCTTGCCTGACCAACAATACAGTATGAGAGAAAGAAAGTGGGGGGGAGTGGCCTTCAGACATTTTAATTTTTAAAACCCTATTTTTGGTTTAAGGTAAAAAAAGAAAAAACAAGCACTAAATAGATTACAGTATGTATGTGCCTCCTAAGCAAGAAATATACTGTATAGAGTCTCAAGAGGCTGTTGCAACTTTGAATTATTGGTATTATGTACACTGTAAATAAATTCTATGGAAGGTGTACACATACTGTTACGACGAACCAGGTTCTTGTAGCTTATTTAAAGTAAGTTCAGTTTCAAGGGTTTCACTTCAAATTCTTTTTCTCTCACACTCTACAGATTTCTGCATATTTTGTCCCTTATATATTACAGAGAGATGAAAAAACGGAAGAAAACAGGGATGATTAATATATTTTTTCATTATTTTCTTACACTGCTAATGATTAATCAGTAGCTGCCTCGCTTGGCACTCAGCATTAAGAGGTTAGTGTTAGGACTGGTCGGCCTGGTGTCAGCATAATGTGACTGGGCGGGACATCATGCTACATGTCTTCGGCATGATGCCCCAGTGCTAGACCTCACTATAAACTGTCACACTGCAGACATCGTAGCGATATGACTGAAAAATTGTTAAAGCTACGTTAAAAATCCAAATCACATCACAACACATGATTAATCAGTAAAAATTCTTCATTGTTCTGTAGAATCGATAGCTTAAATTTAAAAATATGTTTATATATGCATATTACTGTGCCATGGTTGGATCACAATTTGATATACTGATAGTATGGTTTATCAAATTGCTTTATACCAACACTTTAAAATCCATGTTATTTTTAATGTGTGTGTGTATATATATATATATATATATATATATATATATATATATATATATATATATATATATATATATTCCATTAAGTTTAAAACTCCACATCTACATTCCCATCAAAGAAATATATCCTTTGTCTGTAAATACATGTACACTTCCTGTAGTTTGGTGGCATTAGCTCCCATCTCTTCTCATGCCAAGCATAGTAGCTACTTTGCATTCACAGATGTGAGACTTCAGTCACTGAGTACCAAGGTGCCACAAGTTATGCAATTTACAAGAATAACACCTGACATACACTGTACCATATATACTAACATGCATGCACATCACGATATGAAATAAATGTAAAATAATGAAAACAATGTTCATAACATAAATTCTGTTTCTTCCTTTCACCATTTAGACGAGGTGTCATGCTTTTTGCCCTCCTAGATTCAGGTTGTTTGCAAATATTTAAATATTCAAATATGAATACTTTTGTACCTATTTTATAAACTGTATGTTTTTCCCAGGTCAATATTAATATATTATGTGTCAACTAAATTAATTTACAGACAGAACATACAAGCTAGTTCATCAAGCCCTGTTTTCACTTCCAAGGAGTTTTGATTTTCATAATACAAAGCTCACTGTATCTCAAAAGACATTGATTTGCATATGATACTGGAGACTATTTATTTTATGATTTGCATTTGGACTGACAAAATGGAATACATGAATTGTTGTAAATGTTTGTCAACACTTCATCCAAATTAGCTCTCTATGAAGGATGCTGGTATGTATTATTCAGACATGATTTAGGTTCTTTAGAAGAAAAAAAATCAAATTGTGAAAGGGGTATCTGGGGCTCTGATGGGGAGGCATTGAGTGTATACAAAACCCTGCTGGTGGCCCTCATTATCATAATATTTTGAAAAGTTGTTACTTCATTCTAACAAAAAATATAAAAATTTACCCAGCTTTAAACAATCTTGAAGAATTCCACAGTGTTCACTGTCACATTAACTTGTTCTCCAATAATATTAACGCTCAAGTCATTACATATTCATGTCACTGTTCCCACAATAATATTAATACTCAAGTCATTACATATTCATGTCAGTGTTCACACAATATTATTAATGCTCAAGTCATTACATATTCATGTCAGTGTTCACACAATAATTCAGCCACAGTGATTTTTTAACTTTTCCAGCACATATTACAAAAATATATCACACTTTCTCATTTTGAAAGCTTTTAATTATGTACATCAACTATCTAAAAATATTCACAAAGATTCACATGTCTTGTCCCCCACTGCACACAACTACCTGTTGATACTGATGTGCTAGTCTTGGGGTTCTTTTGCAGCCTTGGCAAAGATTTCTTTTGCTTTTTCTTTTTGTAACCAGTGATTTTGTGGGCTCAATGTTCAGTTTTTACTTTTCATTCTCGACAAGAATTTGTTTTTTTGTTCTTCAATAAAATTAGTCGTGACATGTTTATGTCAGTGTTCACACAATAATTCAGCCATAATATGTTAATTTTTGCAGCACATATTACCTGCATATCACACTTTTCTCTTGTCATTTTTTTGTCTTCTCATTTTAAAAGTTTTTAATTACATATATCAACTACAGAAAAATATTCACATAAGATCACTTGTCCTTTCTCCCATTGCACAGTGATACTGATGTGGTAGTCTTGGGGTTATTCTGTTGTAGGTTTCAATGTTTATCCTCCCTGATTTAGAATCAATAATATCATTCAGGACATTGAAGGATGATTCTACTTGTGTGCCATGAAAACAACTTGGTAAAGACATGACAGTCTTTGACAGACAAAAGTATCTGGCAACAGTTATCATCACTTCCCCACCAGCGATCTATACATTGTTCCTCCTTAAATTCTGAAGGGGAACCAGTTTTAATCTTCTACCTTCCAAATTAAACTGGTTCAACTACTCATTTAACATGTTATATGCTAATGTAGTGATGACAACACTAGTTTAAATCTTTCTGGCAAAGATCACAAAATGCTTTTCCTCTGTCATTCAGTTTTCTTACAAATTGACGAAGTAGGTTTGCATCAACTCCACATTAAAGTCATTCTCTTTTTCACACATTTTTCAAACCTTGGTCCAAACTTTATGTGCCCCTGCCTCTATCATTAGTTTGAGATGCCATGTTTGGCAACCATGCTTATTACATTAAGTTTCCATTATGTGAAAATTCATTGGATAAGTAGAAACTTTTGACCAATCAGAATGCTCCTTTCAATGACAAATACTATTACAAGGATCATCTTAACAGGGACTGCAGTATGCGACTGAACAGATCATTATTTAAAAACTATGCTGGAGAAGATAACAGAGAAAAAACAGACCACATAGAGGAAAATCATATACAGGCCAGAAGAAAAGTGGAATTCTGCAGAATAAAAAAAATCATCACTGATTATTTTAATATAATTGGAAAGATCTTCACCTATAGACAGATCTATATTTGGATTTACAAAAAGGCCAGAGTTCTTGTAATAATGTCAGCTTACTGTACATTTTACTGAAAATGGCTTGTGCCTTTCTCCACAAACTATATAAATATGTGTAAAATAGGTCAGGCAATAGAACAGTATTGAATAGAATAGATTTTCAGAAAACATGTGCTTTCTTTCTGCCATTTTGTAAATTTTTTTTTCATTTATACTTCAATTTTCAAACATGTCAATCTTCCTATTTTAGACTTCAGCTGTACAAAAATTTAAAGTTTCAATAATAACACAATCTCTGATGTGTTAAAAAAGTTCATATAAAAAAATAAAATTTTAACAGATTGACTGTGTTTGTATGAAAAATTACATGAACTACTATAATTATATTTATTATAGGTATATAGAAAATTAAGATACAACAAAGTGATTTCAGGAGTCCCTTAAGGTTCACTGTTTTACTGTATACAGTGACCCTCAAAAACTAGAACTGTTCATCTAGATTATCGGTTCATCTAAGCAGTACACCTGTATCTAGTGTGCAGATTTAATATTACCAAAACTGATTCAACCACACTCCTGATTATCCATGCATTTTTCATGATCCTTAAGGAGTTGGAAAAATGAGGCTGATACCATAAAATACACCAGGCACCATCATACATAAATACATATGTTTTATTACTGAAAAAATTATTAAATATCACAGACAAAGAATACATAACAATTCAGTTATTTGTGAACCTGGAATAAGTAATGGAACACTAAAAGATAATTTTGAAATTTCAAGAAAAAGCATTTTATGACATGGTTCTCTCCAAACTTAAGCACAATAATAATGTGAACATTCTTGATAAAATAAATTTGAACAATATCCATTACTTTCTTTTCTGACAGAGAAAATAATAATAATGCATAGTCCTGGTGTTAAGAAGATCAAGGAAAAAGACTCTTTAATCCTATCCTTGTGTAGTTGAAAAAGTAGATTTGTTCAAAACTGCCATCATTAGAATACACAGGTTGATAGTTGGCAATTACAGCATCTGCTTCATCCTTCATGGATGGAAAGGTGTGGTTACTCTTACGAGCTGGAAACAAATACATCATTGAAATCACACATTAAAAAGCTTGTAAATATAATTCTAACTCCCTGAACAACCACCTCTCATATCCAGTAAGTGTCTGATTGTTCATGTCTTCATCTATAAATTTCACCTCCGCTTAACTTATAGCTGTATCCCTTATACAACCCAGAATACATCCATACTGTCGATGGGTGTTTAAGATAAGTTACACTGTATTCAAATCTCTGATACAGCCTAGAATACATCCATACTGTTAATGGGTATTTAAGTTAAGTTACATGGTATTCACATCTCTGATACAACCCAGAATACATCCATACTGTCAATGGATGTTTAAGATAAGTTACATGGTATCCACAACTCTGATACAGCCCTCAATTCCTCCATACTGTCAATGGGTGATTAAGATAAGTTACACTGTATTCACAAGGTAAAACATTTTGTTAAGCCCATATATTGGCAGATGGCACAACAAAGGTATGAATTTTAATCAGGTTACAGCTTTGGGATATGAGAATGAAGATTTTGTATGAATGTTTAGAAAAGACATGTACAGTATCTCAAAGAATGTAAGTGACACATAATGTTCTACAGAACCGCTGTATTTTTTACTTCATCATCTGTGGTAGCTTGTATTTGTATGGTTAAATGATTTTTCTGTCACATGTCAAATACTAGTGACACTAGGAACTAAAAAATACCCAAGGTACATAATCAGCATACAGCCAATACTGTTCACAATGCAAGTCTTTCACATTTTTGTTCCTTTGAGGTCTATTCACTTTAGGGATTTTTTTTCTTTCTTTATCAAATTGTTTCCTTAACTGATAAAGTCTTTAGTGTACAAGCAGATATAAATGAATGTAGTATGGAAATCCTCACAGCATGATGAACATTTCAATGCTATGCAGCACTTTCAATACTGCCCCCATTCCCTCTTAGGCAATAAACTAACTTAGGTCCAAATTTTAGCTGAGACTCAAAACTGAAAAGATTTAATTTATCAAATTAATTTAACAATTAAACTTATTACGTCCCTTTTGTTTACAGGTCATCTGCAAACAACAATGGGTAGAAAGGGAAAGGAACAGAGCAAAGAGTGAAAAGAAGTTATAGCTCAGTTATCAAAGAAGAGTTTTAGTGGGCCAAGAATTGCAAAAATATTAGAAAGAAACTGGCTTACTTGTGCAATTTTTTTCTGAACAACCATTATGAATACTTTTAATGACAGTATGCCTTTGAAATTATCTAAATCAACTGTGAATAGACATCTGAAATTCATGGATACAAAAGAAGGGTAGTGAAGAAGAAAATTCTGTCATAAAAAACAGTTGAATTTACAGGAGGGACTGGTGTCATTCTAAATTGCATATTACTAGATAATTATTGGAGAAAGGAAATATTCTCAGGTGAAACTCATATAGTACTTGGCAAAAACAGGAAGGAATATTTGATCCAACCCCACCCTATTGATTCAAGTGTCATGTCTTGAGGTTGTACCACTTGCAATGGCATGGGTACCTTTGTTCATGTAATGACAATATGAACTTAACAAAATAAACAGCTGTTCTTAAAGAAAACTTATTTCTAGTTGTCACCAAACTTATTGCCAACACAGTATTTCTGCAAGGTTCATGGATATTTCATAATGATAATGCAACCTTCCACAATATGCATTTCTACCTACATAAATTAGGCATGTACTTGAAGCTAACTGAAATATCATCAACTTGGAGCTAACTGAAATATCACCAACTTGGAGCTAACTGAAATATCACCAACTTGGAGCTAACTGAAATATCATCAACTTGGAGCTAACTGAAATATCACCAACTTGGAGCTAACTGAAATATCATCAACTTGGAGTTAACTGAAATATCATCAACTTGGAGCTAACTGAAATATCACCAACTTGGAGCTAACTGAAATATCACCAACTTGGAGCTAACTGAAATATCATCAACTTGGAGCTAACTGAAATATCACCAAGTTCTGAGACAACAGAGGAACAGAATACATTTTTATTTTGAACAAATTAATAAAGTGCTTTAACTCGAGACACTACATGCAACATCAATTGTGTGAAAATGTTTTTGATCCAAGAATTTATTGTTTTTATTTTGAGTTATTTTGAGTTTAGAGTTGATGGTTTGTTTTAGAGAATCCATGTAATTTTTCATGGAGACAAGCTAGACAAACACACCAGGGAAAAAATGTGGTTTTTTTCTTCATAATTTCATACTACCTGATCTCATAAGTACACAATCTCAAGCATAAAAACAAACTCAGACTTCATATCACAAAAATCAAGAAAAAAATACTTGGCAATGATGCTAACATTTTACAGTCTTTTTACCTTCTGTAGATTTGTGCAAATATGTAGAACAATATTAAGCCAATTCTAGGAACTTTTCAGTTCTGTGCAAAGTTATGAAAAATCAAAATTTCATATTCTGAATGCAATTTTGTATTATGATTGATGATTATGAATTCACTACACAGAGTGATAAAAAATGTTGAAGTACCTTCCGACACCAAGAAGCTGGCAAAGTACTGCGAGACTCTGACTGCATGAGCATCATGGTTGATATCATATTTTGGGTTCCACTGGAACAAGTTTTTTTCTGGATGCCACTGGGTTCCAAAAATAGGGTATTTTTTTGCTGGAAGCAAAAAAGCTAGTGTACTCTTTGGTGCTTAAATTTCTAACAATTGATTCACTCTCACTGTAATATAAATATCATCTTGATTACTATGGAGGATTTATAGGGTACCATTCTACTATTTATTCAATGCAAAAATTCCTTCCTTCAAATCAATGACTACTCTCCTTGTGTAACCTATGTTGTGTCTGATGTAAATCTGAAAGTATCCTGTTAAAGTCTCATTTGTCTGAAAGAATTGTTTTGCCATCATAATAACTCGTATATTGTCTAAAATGTCTATACTGACATGTCTATCAGTGGTATGATGAGCTACTAAATTTGACTGCACTATGTACCTGGTGAATATAAAGTGTGTCTTTTTTGTTGTATATATATATATATATATATGCAAAAAAAATATAAGAATGAACACCGTCGAATTTTATATAACAATGCTTAAGAAATCAAATATGAAAAACATTTTCACCTTTCAGGGGATATGTATGTGGACTTTCTATAGGGAGAAATCATTACATGTGATACATTTTTGTATCAAAATAATTTTCTTTTATAAATATTTAGATTTAATTTTTAATAAAAATAAATTTAAATAAAGGAACATTTTATTATATAAAAAATACAATAATATATAATTTGGACATAACAAATTATATAAAATGCCTGATAACATAAAATCACTTTGTTTTACATAAAATATTATATTTTCTGACACGTAAAATAGAATAATGAGTTCAATGACACCTCATATAGACGAAGGGGTGCATGTTGAGCAGATTAAGTTTGTTTCACATTAAAGTACCAAAATAAGATCATAGCATCATAACGCTTAATATGGTAGAAGACTGTCTTTGCACATCCAACCTCAGCCCAATTTTCTAAGCAAAATATACTGCCAGGGCAGAAAAAGAAATCAGCTCAGGTCCTTATTCACTTGCTGGGTGCAGAGTTGAGCACTGGACTTGTAACTCTGTAGACTCTAGTCATGTGGTCTGGGTTTACCTTCTGCGAAAATGTTCAGACAGCTCTGTGACTACACATTTACACAGAAATCCAGACTGACTATTTTGATGAATTAGTACTGTAGACAACTTGCCTGATAAGTTGACAAGAAAGTTGATAATGCTTACAATTATTCAGTATAGACTAATAAGTGATAAATTAACAATGTTCTTAATTATATGACAACAAAATATTTACAAAACACAGATTTACTGGGACTGTACAGATTTTATTCCAGCCACTTGTCCTGGAAAAGTCACTTGTCCAAACCAATTTTTTACCGCTCACATTTTTGTCTTCATAAGATTCTTCATTTTCAAGCATTTAATATCCAAATGAGAATTGGAAAAAAGCAGAACTTGTTATCTTATAGGTATAACCACTGTATTCTGAATTATTAGATACCAGATTATGGACTGATGTAATGAAATGTCTATCTATGTAAGCATGGTGCAGTTTTTATGGTCCTATATTCATGCAACGTCTGGTTTTTGAATAATTATACCTGTTCAGTTTACTTTATCTTTTGCCTAAATAAATCAAACCACATACAGTAATAGCACTGTGAGGTCAAATGCCACATACAGTAATGACATCATGAGTGCAGACACCACATACAGTAATGACATCATGGGTGCAGACACCAATTACAGTAATGACATCACAAGTGCAGACACCACATACAGTAATGACATCAGGAGTGCAGACACCACATACAGTAATGGCATCATGAGTGCAGACACCACATACAGTAATGATATCATGAGTGCAGACACCATATACAGTAATGACATCATAAGTGCAGACACCACATACAGTATTGACATCATGAATGCAAACACCACATACAGTAATGACATCATGAGTGCAGACAGTTTGAGGAATCCTGTAAAGCAACACATCCACTGTGACCAACATCTCTGCCATTATGTGTCTATGCTAGACATTCTGATTCAGTTATCACTGCACCTATCATTGCTTGGCATACTGCAGAAATTCTGCACATTCATTTTATTTCTGAAAATTCCAATTTTCATTTAGGCCTCTGCAATGGTATCATGTCACCATTACTAGTTACTTCTTCATAACTGTCTTTACAACATGTCATCGCAAGCTTTATCACTATTTTGATTACAGATACTTCTTTAACTCACAGTTCCAATATTCATCTCGTAATGATTACCTATTCTCCTCATGATGCCAGTGGGATAAACTGTTGTACAAACAAGAGACCCTTGAAGAGACTGATGCTCTCTCTGTGAGAAGAATTTTCACGAATTCAAGATAAGATGATTTCTTCCTTGTATCTACTGAGTGTTGAATCATTTTCCAATATTCTTTAATGATAAAAAAATTTTCAAATTAACCTCTGTTGTGGACATATTGGATGTCAGATTGGCACCATTTTCAATGAGGACCAACAATACATCACAAAGAGTCTTCAAGATGGCCACTGTGACATCTATACTGGATGTCTGAGTGGCACCATTTTTATTTAGGACCAATTAGACATGACAAGAATTTGCTTAGTAAAAACCCATGTTGATAGGACCATCCATTCTGATTAAGTAACAATAACATGATTTACAAGTTGGCCACTGCATGGCCATAATAGATGCACAAGCAGCACCATTTTCTTTTAGGACCAACAAGACATCATAAGAAGTCTTTTGGTTAAAACCCCATGACAGTAATATGGCAGCCATATTAGACATCAGACTAGAACCATTCTCATTTAGGTCCAACAAGACATAAAAAGTCTTTGGGTGAAAACCTGTCAATATGACTTTATGTTCAGGAGGAGTAGCAATAACAAAAGTTTTAAAAATGGCTGCTGTGCCATATTTGACATCAGATTGGAACCATTTCTATTTAGGACCAACTAGACATCATCAGAAGTTGTTTGGTGAAATCCCCATGGCAATATTAAATTTTGTTGAAAACGAGAAGTGATTTTTCAGGAGGTCACTGTGACACCACATTATCATAAGAAGTCTTTTCGTGAAAACTCATGTTGATATGACCATCCATCCAGGCGGAGTAGCAAAGGCAAGATTTTCAAGATGGCTGCTGTGGTTGCTGTTGCAGTGGTCATATTGGATATCATATTGGCATGTGTCAATATTACTTTCTGTTCAAAACTAGTGATAAAAAAAGATGTTCAATATGGCAGCTGTGGTGGCCATATCAGATGTCAGATCAGTACCATTTTCATTTAGGTTCAACTAGACATCATAAGAAATCTTTTAGTGAATCCCTGTGTTGATATGGAAGAGTAGCATTAACACGATTTTCAAGATGGCCTCATCAGAACCATTTTCATTTAGGATTAACTAACCATAGGATTCATGTGAATATAAAGGTTCTTGGTAATCCTCCATATAGTTTAGGAGGAGTAGCAATAACAAACTGTTGCTAATGGATGGATGGACGACATACCATAGATCATCCTATAAACTCTCCTGGTCTATGACTAGTAGACCTAATAGGGTCAAGCATTAGTAATGAATGTAAAATAACATTTTACCTACCTTCCATTGTGGATATAAAGACTTTACCATTTCTGTCCATGTTGGTAGACAGAACTGTATAAAATTTTGACAAGGCAGGGTTACCATTAAAAGTCTGAAACAAATTAATCAATGAAAATTAAACTAAATAACAACAAAGAACATGGAGTGAATAATACATGAAGATAACCAATTTCTGCATCCTATGCATCTGTACATGTGAACTAACAATACTGAATAGTAAGATTCTGAGTTCTGATTTTTATTTCAAGTTCTGACCTTAAAGTAATTTTCTTCATCTTTGAGGTGCTTTCGGGGATAAAGAAAGCATACCAGTCATAGCATGATGTGTCATGCTAAAAACATAACTTTTACTCCCAAATCCCCTGATATGGTAGTGTTTGTAAAACAAGATTTTCAGTAATCTTCCCCCCAAAAAAGAAACACTGTGCTTAAATATTAGCCCATAACATGTAGCATGTTTAATTGGTAAACAGTCCTGATTGGAGCTGATGTAAACTATCTTTGAGGCATATTAAATAGCAGGAATTAAAAGGTACAAAGTATAAACAACCACCCTTTCACATAATACTTAATTGGCTGACAATAGCTAGTGTGATGTGTTAAGTACTTTGAGATTGCTGTGGGTGAGTCCATGGTGCTAATTTGTATAGGTAAAGTTCACCAAGTAGAACAATCCAATTCATCTTAAGTAATTGACAAATCAAAGAGATGCTAGATGCATGTTGAACAAAAGTTATTACATTTCATTGTCTTGAAAGAAAATGTTTAAGCCATCTATATATATTAATGATTATTAGCAAAGTATGCGAACAGCAGCAATGTTTTTCGAAATTGGAGTTTACTCAATCTATAAAATGCAAAGCCTGATTATTTTAGTAGTTGGAATAGTGTTCAAGTGTGATTATTTTTAAAGACAATTTAGGAAGCAATAAGCTATCAGCAAAGTAAGCTCAGCAAAAATAAATTTCAGAACTTGAGGTTGATGGAGTTTTACTTTGTGATGCACAGCAGCAAGGGGAAGAATTTAATTAATTGCACGTAATAAAAACATATCAACATAATAATCCATTGATGTTGTTGTTGTTGTAGGGTTTAACACCATTTCTCAGCACAAGATCGGCTATACATGGTGGCCAGTATAAATGGTGGAAGAAGAACCCGGGAAATCCCCAGAAAGAACCACTGACCTATAAGAAACTACTGGCAAGCTTTCTCACATGCTCACATTGGCTGAACCTGTGATCGAACAAACGCAGACAAAGGTGATATGGCAATGATCCATAACAGTGAGCACTTTAGACCACTCGGCCACTAGCAGGCCCCAGACATCCATTGCAATAGGAGCACCACCTGTATGAAACACATGTGACACACTGAACTGAACATTCAGATTAGTTCTCTTTATTATTATTCGTTATCTTAATTTTGTTAAACTACTAACCATGACTTAGGAAACTACTGACCCATGCTTTTCAGGATGATATTAGCCATGAAACAATAATAAACTCATGATTATGTTGGACAGTTGATTGGTGTTGATAAACATTAACACCTGTACTGGACAGAGGCATTTATTACCGCTGTATTACCTGGAAGAAACCCATTAAACTTGAAAATATAATGTTCCCTCCTCCTCTCCACCCCTTTTCCTGAATGAAATGGTCAGTCCCAAATGTGATATATATTCTTTTTTCTATAGAGACAAGTATCTCTCATGTTCAGACTGCATCAGATATAGTTCCATCAAACAACCAAACAATGTAAAAAATGTCTCTAATGTTACTAGTGCAACTGCTTATGATAGCTTGCACAATAGTGATTTGGATTCTATATAATATGAAAGAGAGGGAGTGAGAGAGAGAGAGATGAACTTTACTAAAAACAGTTAATGATTAGAAATGCATGCTCATCTCATTTTTCTGTACTTTGCATTAATAGTATGATATAGGAAAATGAACAGAAAAAGAAGAAAATAAAACATTAATTTCATCTGAAAAAAGTTAAACAATAATTTCATCTGATGCTTAAGATATAAATGTACAGCTATATAATTGATGTACAGTATTTACACACAACAAATGGGTATATGTTTGTAAGTTAGATTAGTTGTTTAAAATTAACAATGGTCTTCCTCCAAACTACTTACAGAGATGTAATTCAACCTTTTACTATAACAATGAGACCAACAGTACTCAATCATTTGACACCATTCTCTGCAGCACAATCTTTTTACATTTATCTCAATATCTTGTATCAAAATTTGCATTTATCTCAATAGCTTGTATCAGAATTTGCATTTATCGGAATATTGTCTTCCAAAATTCAACACAAGCTATTCAGATAAATGCAAAAATCAAGCTATTCAGATTAGTTCAGAAGTTTTTTTTTCTATATATGAATTTTCTTTGACAAGAAACAAACAATGGAAAAGCCTACTGTTATACTATATGATTCACTTATCCCCAAGAACATTGTGATTTTACAAGAAAAACAGAAAACAAATGCTACTTTGATAATTAATACTTAATAATACATTTAAATTAAAGATAAGAAATCTTAATGCTGTTTCTTTAAAGCAATAATTTTTGCTTTTGCAGGTTGATTCAGCAATAGCCAGAACTATCTTTACTAACATTTCAATTACCTCTCTATAATGCTATGATTGGATGGTGACTGAAAAAACAATCACCAGCTCTGACTCAAATTCCACAGGCCCATACTCCAATTTCCATATGCCAAAATTTACCCATTTCGCAATATTATTTGTCACAAAACATTGGGATTGCTACACTTCAACTATGAAAAGATAAAAACAAATTCATATTAAAATGACTTTTGTGTTTATTTGGATCTCAAAATTTTTTTTTTTACATAAAGCAATGCTTTCCTCCAGGTCCTGAAGCCAGTCATTGTCTAACTGCTCTAACAATGTCCTTCTTTCTCAGTGGATCAACAGTGTTTATGTTCGTTAGCATCTGAAACATATCTTGATTTATACAGTTACTGTTTATACTTTTGTTGTTCATGGTATCTTTAACAAGTGTTTCTTACACTAACGTTAGTGTGAGCATGGGACAGCTGATTTATTTTTCATTAAATTTTTAGCTTGAAACATCTTGAACAATGCAACAACATTTAAACAAGACCACAAAAAATACTTAAGTGGTTTTGCCAAAATGTTTTGTCAGGTTTTCCTTTTTATCTCAACTCAGGCAAAGGGCAGTCAGTTTTTAATCAATGGTTCAAAAGCCAACATGACCATATTGGATCCCTTTTTTGCTTATAATACCCAGAAGAAAATCCCACATTTGGCCTAAACTCCGGATTGCAACAATTAAGTAATCAATTAACAGCTTGTGTAAAAACACTCTATCCTCAGTTATATTATGTGGCCACTCATCATTGCACTGGTTGCAAAAATTACTGGAACACTTCCGATACCCACTAGACTGGTTCTGGCACATAAATATCCAAAACAGTATTTTGGAATCACATGTATGTTAAAGCCATTTGTGCACTAGTTATAGTAACCCATGCAATCTGTTCCCTATTCATAAATGACGTACTTCACTTTGAACACAAACTTTGTAGCTTTTGATGGAAGTATGATAAGTAGACAATCATCATAAGGGTAAGGAGCTTACACAAGGATAAATATTAATAATTTACTAGACTTAAAACTTCTTGAAATTAATTGTTGCATTTCATAAGCACATCAAAGTTTCCTTAGCAAATTAGATTTTTCTTTTTGACAAGCCCTACTGGCATCACATTTAGAATATAGGAAGGGTCAGATCCGAAATTAGAGGGGCCCTGGGTTTCAGGCTATCAGATTTTTTTAGCACTGTGATGTCAAAAGAATTTGTACATTATGTTAATGAGAACTTATGCATGGGGTAACCATTGGGACTCATGCGATCTTTTTTCACTTAAGTCAGGTATGAATGCGATTTTGTTATTAATTTGTTTATTGTTTTTTTCATTTCTGGGAGTAAAATGTCACTGATTTTCATGTATCTGCTATGCAAACTGCAACAGAAATAAGGACATGAGTGCATCTGTTGATTTAGATATCATAGTAGTGAAATAAAAATAAATTACACTGATTACAGGAAATGTGGTATCAATACAGTTTTATTACGTTAATATTATCTAAATTTTGATCTGGCATTTTGTATCATACATTATCTTCATTAGAACAAGGAAATGTTTAAAAGTAACTAATGACCATATTGTTTGCAGTATAAAAAATTTGGCAAATTGCTCCCAAAAAAGATAACAATACAGATAAATTGGTGCCTTTCTCTGAACCTCTTTTAGTGCATGCTTGCAGGGGTCATAAACAGTATACCATGCCCATATTATCGAATCTATGTCCACTCCATGGTGGTCATCATAAGTGACTCCATGAGAAAGTGTGATGTCCAGAGCTATTCTCCACGAGATGCCACAGCAAATCCATCAGTATGCATGGTGAGATGGTAGAGCTTTTTTCTTAATCCTCTTCACTCTCTCTCTCTCTCTGTCTCTCTCTCTCTACCCCACCACACAGCATGATGTTTTGAAAAATCATTTGAAATGTACTGTATCCATATAAAAATGCACTCCAAATTTCATTCGTCTACTTCAAGTGCTCTTTTCCTGCTTAATTGTGCAAACAAAGTTTCGTCTAAAAAGGAAAAGTCAAAATGTTCAATGACCTGAAACTTGATGTGACCATCAACTTATAACCTAAATTCAAGTTTTTTAATATTGCTCTAAAATGGATTTGGGACTGAGAGATAGACAGATGAAAAAATAAACATGCATATGGACAGACAACAGCAAAATAATATGTCCCCTTCTGCAATCACAGTGGGAGCATAAGACATTTTAAATGAACAACTGATAATTACCTCTGGCGAAATGCCGTACTCGTGATAGTTTTCCGTGACATTTTCTTTGGTCAAATATTGATGTACATCTCGTGGCAAGCCTCCCAGCAAATGACTCTTCTGTGCATCTTGAAAGAAAATATTACCAAAAATTCTCACTCAGGATATATATTTCTTTGAGGAAGTTCTTAAACAACATGGACAGAGAAAATCTTATTGTCACTATTAAACTGCTATAAATGGTTTGTACCCTATATTCAGACCAAGATTGCCAATGTACAGTCAAAACTGTCCTAAAAGTCCTCTAGTCAGGGGTCACCTGTGCTAAATGGCCATTTTAATCCCCTCCCCCAAAAAGATTGCACATATAAATGTCCTGAATGTAAGTCACCTGCCTTCTTTGGTCAGCAGATCAGGTGTTTTTCAACTAAACAGTGATTTCTCCATGTCTTAAGCAGTCAATACAGCATATCTACATTGACTGTTCAGTCTATGCAGACTGAGAGTTTGCTTCATAAGGAAGGCATTCCTTAGATAAAGGAATATTATGTGAGTAGATGTGCAAACATTTCTTATCTTGATTGTACTTGCAATTCCAGTCATACTGACAGTGTAAAAATGTGTCAACATATCAAATGCAAAAGCAAAAACAAGGCAGTATTTATCGTTAAGCTAGAATGTCAAAGCAATGTGTTTGCTGGAAGGGGGGAAAAGTAGTTGTGTGATTGGAGCAAAAATGGAAGTCATCTTTTGTGCCTGTGTGACAGATATAGTTAGATATCTTCATCTATCTGCCTATAATTGAAATCTATCACTGAAGAAAAAAGTTAATCTTTGAGAAGAGATATGAGTTACATCCCATTTAATCAGGGCCAAGAGTCATTCAATATTCAAAAGATGTCTGTAATGGCAGGTGAAGTTTCAGTTCATGGGTCACAATGAGAAGCCATATACAGCTTCTTCTGATTTCTGTTCATCAAAGGTGTCAAACGTACACCAACTGTCTTTTGATTTTGGTGAGTTGAGCAACTGATTAATCCAAATACTACTGTTTTTATAGCATAAACAAACCAAGATTGGTATATATTTTCAAAGTTGGGTGCAAATATATATATATATATATATATATATATATATATATATATATATATATATATATATATATAAAAGTCAATGATTTTAATTATTGGATGGATTAAAGTCAGCAAGATACAGTAATCTTCTGTGCAACATAAATCTAGCACAGAACAAAATACACTCATA
>JAECUM010021714.1:0-19212 GCA_016617855.1 Megalonaias nervosa | reverse complement strand
TTTTGTTATTTTATTTTTACTTACGGTTCAGGCAAAAAGTTGTAGGGTTCACCCTGCCTGCTGCTCAGAGTGTTGTAATGCCAAAATGAATCCAGAAATTGTCTTTCATAAAGGTTTTCTGTGTCTTTGCTTTGTGCGTACGTGTTCGGAATAATCGAATTATACTTTTCATGATCACCATGAAGTTTTTGTAACTGAAACTTGGGTACTTGGGCTCAGCATACTTGACTGTCTCGGTGCCAATAGTGGCTGCAATGCAACTGCAATTTAGTTCATCCCCAAGTATGCGTGCAAGTTCCACCCGCTTTAGGAAAAATAACATTAAGAGATAAAAAAGGCGGCGTAGATAAATCCTAAACTAAACAAAAGTAAGTACCCCCCCCCCCTTCCGGGATACCAACCAAATAGTAAGAGTGGTCGCAAGACACAGCTTTATAGCAAAGACTCAAAATAAAAACAGTGGCAGGGGAAACACAATAAAAACTCAATCTGATTAAAGTCAGATCTCCACTGTCCTACATGAAGATCTGACGGCAACCACTTTGGCTAATTCATTGGTGTCATCAGTTGAGCCCGCACAAATCATTTTACTTATTTCCCCATAACGTTGCTAACAGCAAATGGGCAACAGTGGGTTTTATAATGGAATGAGAAAAACCTATGGTTAGTAATTTCAGTTTCATATAAGCTAATTTTCGTTTCGTTAAAGTTTATGTTTGACTTAAAATGTTAGTGGGCTTTGTAGCGTCTAAGTTTTTGGGTCACGTGATTCCGGCTGGGTGTGTGCAAGGGTGGTGTGTTATGAAGCGGTATTGTGGGAAGAAGTCCCCATGCAAGTGAAGCAGTATAACCGCCTGCCAGAGCAAGCACATTTGCTCGTAGTTCGCCGGACAGGAAAGGGTCAGGCCGGGGAATTTAACATGTGTAGGGACAAGGTTTTTTGTCCACCAGAATACAGGCGCTACAAGGTTCGTCCAAGAAACATGGAAATCTTGCGACAATACACATTTTGACTGAAGATATCTGTTCTCTCATCATTTCGTACTGTTCGTCTCTGTGCATCGATCTTGATCGAGTAACGACCCGTGACCATGACCTTGTCGATGACACAGTCAGCGACCCAGTCGGAGACTCTGCGACCCAGTCGAGGATTCTGCGACCAAATCGGCGACCCTGCGACAAAGTCAGTAACAAAGTCGACCACTCGGCGACCCAGTTGGCTACTCAGCGACCCAGACGACAACCCAGGACTCAGTCAACGGCAAAGTCATCGACGACAGAACAGGACACCCAATCGATGACTCAGCGACTCAGTCGGCGACCCAGTCGTCGACAAAAGCCAGGAATAAGACGGTATAGGTAGAAATATGTCGCACTCTGGAACGCCATTCTCAGACAGATACAGCGGGATATCACTCCAAATACAAAGACCTATCCTAAAGCACCCAAGATAGCGAGACACAAGGTAGTGTAGCCAAGGGAGTTTCCGCTACAATAATAATGTTTGGACATGAGTAAGTTCTATTGCAGTCACAATGTGGCGTTAAAAATATCTGGTCGAGCGCAGGGAGGCAAATTTATAAATAACTGGCATCTATAGACCACTCTTCTGAGCTACGATAGAGTTTGCCGTGCATGCCTATAACATTGCAAATCCTCACACAATCAAATTTCTTTATTTCAGGTTGCGTTATGTTTCTGCATTGCCACGGAGCCATTTTAAGAAAAATGCACACACAAAAATCTTCTGAATGCGATTGCAAGCAAGCTAAAACCCACTTTGCTAACAGTTGTTGAAATTTAATATATATTATTCTAAAATATTTTAAATTCCATTATGATGCCAGTGAGCTCTTTGCTGCTCATTAGTTTCTTAGATTGTTCAAGTAGATGCTGGGATAGATAAGCTTAAGCAACAACCCACCAGCAACAACAGAAATACTAAAACTTTGCGAATGTTTAAGATGTGTCAGAAGATAGACAAGAAACTTAAAATAATATCACCATCGCCACGTGAAATCATATCTTGACGATTTAAAATAAAAGGTGCCAGTTTTTAATTCAACTATTATCAGCAAGCTATATCTAGAATTTCCCACACCACAGGCTACAGTTCGAGAACCTGGAGCAGACAAGCTGCTTTCACAACCTGGATCAGATGCTACTGAGTGAATAAAAAAATTAAAATCAACATAGGCGCAGTATTTGATTAAAGGACATCAAATGCGGCTTGATTTCAGTTTGATTGCTGCAGCTATTCAATATGTACAAATTTAGAAGACTCCTGAGCTACCACCAAATATTTTCTTCGCGAATTCGCCAGGGGCTGATGCTGTTTTTGATATTAAAACATGGGTAAAACAAAGAGAATTTGCAGCAGCTTTTCCACGAAATTCTTGCATGCAAATCCAGAATTGGTCAAGCTTATTGACTCTGCGAATGCGGCAGTGTAGTCTTTATCTGTTGCGAATGATTGTATACCAATGAAAGATATTATAGATTTCAATCACATTAACAGCCATCTCGACAGAGAACAACGCTTGGAACTTATCGCATAGTGAAGATGTTATAACAAACAAGCTTACTGCTTCAAGAAATCTTATCAATATCACAAGCTCATGCTATTTTCGTTGCCATCGATTCCTCTGACATTAAGCGCTTCATGTGCTTCTAACAGAGGAGCACTTGAATTCCAGAAGCAAAATTATAATGCCATCTGCTATATAGCCTGTGGATTGTATATGAAGCCGTCGATATTTCTGATGCAGATATCATTGCCAGTTTGTTTCGCCTGTAGTAATCTCTTGATAATTTCTAACCACTGGCTCTTTTTACTAGCTATGAGTTCCAGCAATGCAAACTGGCAGATAAATACCAAGAATTGTGCCCAACTCAGGGACACCAACTGTGATCGGCATAATAGAATAAAACTCTGCTGACTTCTGTTTCAGCTTATGTGGTCTCAAACTTTTTTCTAAGATGAGAAACAAGTCCATTATCATACTATATTATTTCTTCAATTCAAGCATAAAAATATGTAGTTGTGCAAAAATAATTGCAAAACCTCTGCTAAAAACATCATACTTACCTGGTTGGCTTCAGACGTGATTGAAATCCAAAGCTTGTTGCGTCAGAGATGATTGATGTCCCAAATTAGTGAGTGGGCGCGATAATAGGATCTATGGGGTCTTGGTGTTAAATTTGGTCGTTTGCACTATGGGGTCAATTGGACTTTAACATGAGTGGGCTACTCCAGGGTCAGTCGGAATTGAACATCGGGATTGTATAGCGACAGTGGATTAGGCCTGTCTAGGGTCAATAAGAATTGGAGAGGAGTGACGTCACGGTACTGGACAGTGGCAACAATGTTGCAAGTGGCTGACCTCAATCGGGCGGAACGGTGTGGCAAGGGGATGACCTGAATATGCGCTACTTTAGGGACAAATAGAGAACAGACATAGAGACGTGGTTAGGGACAGGGTTAGAGACATAGACATATGACACAAACATAGATTTATGAACATAAATCTATCACACAAAAACATCGACTAAAATTTTTTTATGCAAGAAAGAATATGTATCTTTTCGAGGCAGTGGAGAGGCCCTGAAAAGGGCCGTTTAACTTTTTCTAATTTCTCTCCTCCCTACTTCTCCACCATCTTCTCATCTTATCCATCACATTTTGTGTCTTCTTCTTCTTCCCATTCTCTTTCTCCTCCTCCTCCTTCTTCTCCTCTTGTTTCCTTTTTTCATTCTCCTCTTCTTTTTCAAGCTTATCATTGTAGGCTCTCATTTGTTCCTTTTCCTCTTTGTCCTCCTTCTCCTCCTTTTCCTCTTTTATAAGCTCTATAACATCCATCTTCCAACTAACCAACATTTCCTCCACCATCCCTATATCGTCCACCACGTCTTGCAACTTCAGCATTTTGTTGACGTGATTGCTTGCCATTTTTTTGTGTATGACTCAAGCACGGACGTGAAGGAAAACATCCCCTCTCACCAACTACCCATATTACCTACCAAACAATTCACAGTGATATGAGTGCTAACCTACAATAAATTTTTATACAAAACAACACACTAATACCAAACTTTTTGTGTTTAGGGATAAGTGTTTTTGTTAAGGAAAAAACAAACAAACACACAGACACAAACGTACGCGTGCACACATACACACACTAACACACATTTTTTTTTGTGTTTAGGGATGTTTTTAAGAAAAAAACAAGCACATACATACACACAAACGTATGCGTGCACACATACACAAACGTACGTGCGCACACATACACAAGCAAAAACACGTATGCACACACAAACAAAAACCTACACACGCACACATACACACACAAACACACATAATTATCTGATTGGCAACTTGATCAGTCTCTCTTTTCTAGAGATCTTTGTTAGCCCTGAGAAGGGCTGTTTTTTAAACTTCAGATGCACCTGGTTAATGCTGGCACCTCCCAGGTCGGGCACCACACATGCATCGCAGACTCCAATCTAGCTCCCAATTCAGTGTTGTTGTCGGGAGTGCAGAGGGGGCTTGAGTTGCTTCACTATCTCATTCCTCAGTTTGAGGGATAGTGAAGACTTGTTCCCTTTGTCTTCTACGCCAGACCCGTGTATGATGTGGTTGTCATGGTTGCTCTCGCTGCGGCTCCGACTCTTGCTGCTGTCTTTCCACCTCCTCCACCCAGTGTTCCATCTGGGGGACAGCGGCTCTTGGTACTGGTGGTAGTGGTTGTGGCTGTGGCTGATGTGCTGATCGAGGTGATGGCGTCCTCACCTCAGGCTTGACCTCACACTGAGGTCTAATCATGAGGTGAGGCAGGATCTGTCTTTTCTTTTCCTCCTCCTCTTCTATCCTGGCACTTTCCTGGATTGCCTCCATGGCCAACTCATCCAGTAGGCGCCTGGCATACTCCAGGTGCATCTGAAGCTCCAACAGTTTGCTGATTCTGCTCATTTTTGAATGTTGACTAGTCAACGATGGGTAGCCAAACTGACGAACGCTACAATTTATATGCCTGAAGCACGGACGTGAAGGAAAACACCCCCTTACACAAATACTAACAATACCCACTCCACCGTCAATAACATGGAACGTGCCTACTGAAAAGAAACACGTTCACTTTTTTCCTATAAATACTTTATTATTACTCGTACATAAAAAACGCACTATCTTACATAAAAAAAAACACGCACTATTTTACAAGTCATGGAAACTAAGTGTTTATAAGCACACTTCTATTTTTTACTTACACACACACACACACACACACACACACACACACACACACACACACACTTCGGCACAGGCATAAACAAGAGGCAAATGCACCTGGTGCGCACGCCTCTATAATGCAAATGAGTAAGTAAGCAGTCTGACCATCCATTGTTGACTCGTCAACCTATGAAGATGTGTTCAAGACTAGCAAAGCTAAACGAAGCCCACATGAATTTACATCGTGTCAGGCAAAACCTGATACCAAAGCCTGAAGAGATTGAAAATGTCAATGTTAAAAGTGGCCCAAGACCTGATAGAAGAGATGTTTAAAGACGAAATCAAGAAGGAGCAAGAAGAATGGACCCAGAAGTACAGACTTCAGAAACAGCAGAGGGACCAGCAACATCATTAGCGGCAACAACAGCAGGAGCCAGACAGAGGTTTTGTGAACTGCCATGTGGACACGAAAGAGTTCTCCTTCTCCTTCCGAAAAAGCAGACCCTATCCTGTGGGAAAGCCTGCAGCCAGACAGGGACGCAATCTTAGACGATAAGAGTTTGCCACAACCCCCAACAAAACAGCCCTTTTCAGGGCTACCCCAACAATCTAAAAAAATATACTATTCTATTGCCAAAATATGTCTGTCTTTGTGTGCTGGTAAGTTAAAAAATAGAAGTGTGCCTATAAGCACTTCGTTTCTTTGGCTTGTAAGTTAGTGTGTGTGTGTGTGGGGGGGGGAAGGAATTAGAGCCTCATCCCCCAGGAGTTAATGCCCTCAAAGAGGGCTGCTAAGTTGGCCTAATAGGTGTTTCATAGGTCGTAGGACAACTAAGTCCCAAACGACTTACACTAGCTGGTGAATTGACTTGGATACTGAAGGGTAAAGTGCAATAACTTTTAGCCACATCAGCACACTACTCAGTAAAAGAGTAGTCTCGTAGGCATGCCAGTATTACCGGACTATCTTTCTTCATCCAATTAAATGGGTCTTCAGTCTGCCCATGCAGCATGTTACACCATGCACCCACATGCCAATCCGCCATAGCACCAGCTAGGGCCATGACTTGAGTGGGAATGGACCCAGCACACACTGAAGTCTTTCAATTTACAGCGCTACCACCAGGTGTCAACCAAGCAGTATGAGATGTCAGTCGCGATTGGTCAGGGCACCTGGTGTTTGGACGGGTGGAAATCATTCCACATTCTGTCCATGTACAGGAGTCCGAGTGTGGAAAAGAAGAAAAGTAACTCGGCAACTGGTGTGAAGCGAAGCAATGGATGTCGTGTACGCCCCAAAATGCCGGCCCGTATTTATTTCAAATTCAGTCCAGTTATACTAATGGACAAAACCTAATGCCAATAATGTGTAAGCCATCTGTGCAATTTACCGAATAAATTAAGTCTCTAATTTTCGTCATTAATTACACTCAAGTGGGAATTTAGTGTACAAAAGTGTATATAGATATTTCTAAAATATACCAATCAGCTAAGTCAAAATGACTAATAAAATTTTGGTCCTAGATGTTGACCAAAGCTGCCTGCTAATTTTGTTTTGCCCATCATAATTCGATTTATGATTTTTTGGTCCGGGCTGTTAATCTTGGGTGGTTTAATGGACCTATTTACTTCCTTTAGGGTGGAGTATAACTTTCTGCCCTTGGGGGTAGCATTCCAGTGTTTTTGCCACTTATTGTTGATGAAAATTCTAACAAGGCTTTGTGATTCTGTGATGCTTTATTTTAGCGGGGCCGGGTTGGGGTCTTCTAATTTGCTTTTAGCGACTTTGTCTGCCTGTTTGTTGCCAGGGATTCCTATATGCGATGGTATCCACACAAATTCTACGAGGTGGTTTTTGGTGGATAGTTTTTTGAGCAGAACGTTTGTTTTTATTGATGTTATTACACTAAGGGAGTCGCTAATGATTGCTGCTTTTGGAATGTTGTTTTCTAGGACCCAGTTTAATGATTCGGTGATGGCCCAGAATTCAGTAGTATATGTAGAGCAGTGGTCTGATAGTCTGGTTCCCATTTGTATGTTGAGTTCTGGGATTACCACTGCTGCTGATGTTCTAGGTGGTTCTGGTGTTTTAGACCAAACGGTGTATATTTTAACGAAACTGGAGTAGGTGTCTAGTATGTCTAATGTAATATTTGATTTTAGTTTATGCTCCTGTTCCAATTTGTTTCCATATTCTGTGGCTTTGGTGTTAATCCTTGGTTTGAGGTTTATCCAAGGGGCCTGGTCAGTGGGTTTCATGTATCCCTCCTGTTCTTCCAAAATTTGCAAGTTTTTCCTCAGTTCTAGGATTTGTTTTCCACCTGGTAAGTTTGGGTACCAGGTTTATACTAAAAGTTTTGTTACACTTGCTAATAGCCATTTTTGTGGGATGCGTATTGGGATGTGTTGCGAGCCAGATTGAGTATCTGAGTAGCATTTCTTGTCTTCTCAACTTTAGTGGTAGCTCTCCAGTAAGAACTTGAAGTTCGTCAAGTGATGTTGAGAGTTGAGTGCCAGTGCTTTTCTTTGCATAGCATCTAGTTTTTCCAGATATGGCTGCTTAGCTGAGTTGTATACTTGACAACCATAGTCCAGTTTCGATCTTATAAGTGCTCTATAGATAGTTAGCATTGTTTCTTGATTGGATCCCCATGCTGTGCCTTTAATGTTTCTTAATAAATTTAGATCTTTATTGCAATTTTTAATCAGGTGTTCTATGTGTTTATTCCAGTCAAGGTTGCTATCAACATACATGCCTAGGAATTTAACCACCTTGACATAGTTAATTACTTGATTTTGTATGTACAGTTTATTGTAGCTAAGGTTGTTGTTGAGTTTGACGGTGAATATGATTGCTAGTGTTTTTTCGTGTGAGATTTTAAACCCCCATTTATCCGCCCATCTCCCTATGTTGTCTAAGCTTTGCTGGATTTCTGAGATGATTTGGCTGGTAGCGGGGTTTCCTGATCTCCAAATACCGCCATCGTCAGTAAATTGCGAGATTTTAATCTTTTTTGAGGTGAGGTTTTTATCCAGGTCATTTATCATGATATTGAAAAGTGTAGGGCTGAGTACACTTCCTTGAGGTGTGCCATTTTTTAAGGGGTACTCTTCTGAATAGGTGTTTCCTACTTTAGTTGTTATTTTCCGAATTGTTAGGAAGTTTGCAATCAGGTTGAACATGCGTCCAGTAATTCCGAAATAGTTTAGTTGGCAATCAGTCCTTTGGTCCATACAAGGTCAAATGCCTTTTCTAGGTCAAGGAAAACAGCTATTAGGTTTCTTTCTGATTTCCTTTTGGCATTGAAAGCTAATTTTATATCCGCTTCTAGTCTCAGTAGCTGATCAGTGGTGGATCGCTTGTTTCGAAAGCCACATTGATTTTCCGAAAGTAGATTCTTACTTTTGTGGTGGTGTTTTATTCCGTTGGCCAGTATAGTCTCTATGAGTATACATATGTTGTTGGTGAGAGAGATGGGTCGGTAAGAGCTTATATTGTTTGGATCTTTACCCGGTTAAGGGGTCGGTACTACAATGGCTTGTTTCCAGCTATCTGATAGTTTCCCACTATCCCATATTTGATTAAGTAATTTTATAATAAATTTTGTGAAGTTGTCAGGTAGGTTTTTATATATGATGTAACCAATTTGATCTTTACCGGGAGATGTTTCTTTTTTGGATCCTAATGCTATTTCCCATTAGTACATGGTGATTTCACTGTTTAGGTTAGACTCTTTAGTACCTAGGTCTTTAAAGTGGTATTTGTGGGAGGTTTCCACTTTTTCCCGATGTTCCTGGAATTTTTTTGTGTGGTTTCGGTTACTGCTCATAGCTGAGAAATGTCTGGCTAGCATATTAGCTTTATCTTGGTTGTTGTTAGCACCTGTTATTTTAGGGGTTCTGTTTACTGTTTTCCCCTTGATTGATTTGATTTTATCCCAGACTTGTTTAGCGTTAGATTTTATGTTTAGTTTCGAACAGAATTTATGCCAGGATTCTTCTTTGGATTGTTTTATTATCTGTTTTAGTTCTTTTTCCTTTTCTTTATACTGTATAAAATCCCCAGAGTTCCTGGTTCTTTTGTATTTATTGAGCGTGGTTTTTTTTTAGGGTTTTGTGTGGATCGTAGATGTTTATTATTTGCATGTTTGTTGATCCAGTATTAACTAGAGTGTTTTGTATTTCTAGTGTTTCACCGGAGTCTATTGCAATTGGGACTACTAGTGTTTCTGTGTAGGGTATGGTGTCTAGGATAAAAATGGCAAATCCTCCTCCCTTTTTCCCATTAAATCTGTTTTTAGAAATGCCTGGTGAATAACCTGGGATTTTTGGTGGGTAATCTGTTGTATCCGAAAGGTATGTTTCCTGGAGGCAGATTATATCCAGTTTTTTGGCTGTATTATTGATTTTTATTTTTAATTCTATGAGGTTGCCACTTAGACCCCTACAGTTCCATTACCAAATTGTGAAATCTTTTTTGGTTGTACTATTCATTCTCATTGAGGTTGTTAATGTTTTTTAGTGAATCATATGGTTGATTCTGTCTGAGCCATGTTGTAAATTTTTTTATTATTATGTTTTCATAGGCAACTTTCCCTTTCCTTGGTATGCTTCCTTTTCAGTTTGTTTTTTCGGGGGGGGGGGGGTTAGAGTTACCATTAGGTGTGTGTTTGTTATTGGATGGGCCGTCCAACGATATTCTCAATAGACCTGGAGTTTGGCTGTAGTGGATTTTTTCCGTGCGTTTGGTTGGGACTTCCTTTTGTTTGTTATTATTTTGTAGGATTGTAGTAGTTGTCGTTTGTATCTTAATTGATGATGCGGTAGATTTTTCATTTGGTTTGATGGGGTTGGTGTTATTAGAGGCCTGGATTGTTGTCTCGCATCCGATTGGTTGTTTGGTTGTAGATTCCGCAATGCATTTAAAACTTGTTTTGCTAGTTTTTGGCGAATTTAGTAATCCAATTTGGGGGAAGTTTATGTTGGGAGTGTCCTCATAGTCCATTGGGAGTGTGTCGCTTAGGGGTGGGGTTGAATTAGCATCTTGTGTTTTATTTAAAATAAATCCAATTGGCATTTTTTTCTGGAGGGATATCTCCAATCGTGCATTTGTTGGTGGTTGCACCGGTTTATTGATAACTGCAATTTTTTTTTTGGGGGGGGGGACATGAGGATGGTATCATCCAAATCCCCTTCAGACTCAATGGTCTTGTTGGGGTCCCTAAATGTTATTGGAGATTCAGCATGGTGTTTTTGTTTTAGTTCGGCTCATGAGAAACTAGTTGGTGTGCTAGTTTGGAATTTTAGAGTAGTGAGAGCAATTTCTTTGATCCCTGAGTTTGCATTTAGGTCCATTCCATTTCCAATGACTACCATTCAAAGAGGGATAAGAGTCTTCCATAGCTTCTAATAGTCTAGAATAACTTCTCTCAAACTGTTGATTTCTAGAGTGTTGTCGAATTCGGCATACAAGATGACGTTCAATGTCTCGGTTAGAGCTCCTGCAAACTGAAGTTCCACACGCAGCTGACCGGATTTTATAGGGTGGAAATGTCCCTCGTCGCTACCTTGGTCTGGAGTGAAATCAAAGGCACACAAAGCGTAGCCTCCTGCATAATCGTCGTATGAAATGCTGTGGCTGCTGTTGGTCCCTAACTGTACCGTGGCTTCGTACAGGGACAAGTACGACCTCAAGTAATTCTTCTGGGCAAAGTTAGGTTCGAAGGTCTTGCCATCGTGACTGACTTCGGTCTTGGATACTTTAGTGCTTAAACTCGAAAGGACTGGCAGTGACTGCTCCATTGAGGCTTCCTTGCTGACGATACCAACGATTAAACGTTTGGGTAACTGTCCTTGGAACAGATGAACTTCGATCTTGGGTCGGAGTCCAGCAGCAATGGTGAAACGTTTCACTTCCACTCGTCATATCGGATGCTTGGAGGTCGTTTTGCTCAAAGTGTGGCCGATATCGTTTCCCACTTTAGGTAACACTTCCACGCGTCGTATGTAGAGTCTGGCTTCTTGGATGATGGTTTTGTATTCGCTGGCATTGGCCATCAAATGGAAAACGGTACTGCTGAGATTTCGTCTCAAGCGGATATCTACTTTATTCAGCAAATACTTTACTTGCAACCATATGTCTAAATGCAAACGATCCGTTAGTTCTAAACTACGTCCTTTCAGGATTTTCTTTCGACTGTCGTTAAAGCCCACATTGTGAGGATCGTCAGCTGATGCTAGGACTGTGTCGTTAAACTTGTCCTCGCCTGCTGTGACAGGCTTACATATCCATGCAAGCATCCAGATGAGTGTCCTTGGAATCTTTTCCATACGTAAAGAAAGAGATTTTCCAGGTACGCTTCGTATGGGCAAGTATCCCTGCTGCTGCTGACTAGTATGTTTTTCAAGTACAAATCCACTTCGCTGAACAAGGAATGCATGAAATTGTTGACGGGAGCTACTCTAGCATCGGCTCCCGGAGCGGTGTCGTCAGTTTCGATCACTTTGACTTTCAGGTACTAACAACGGCTATTCATATTGATATAATCTTCGGGCTGTCCTTTGATTTCAAATTCGATGGTGGCTGAGGTTGTCAAAGAGATGGGATGAAATTCTACCCATTGGTGACTGTTGGGAGGGTGACTGACGTTGGCTGCAAGACTCCCGTTGTTACTGTTAGAGTATTTCAGGGAAGGATTGGGAAGAAGGTAACCGATGAAGCTGCTCAGTAAATTGGTCCACAATTGTTTGTCTCCTTGTTTCAAACTCAAATTGGCAATGGCAGCACCGATGACACAATACACCACAAAGATCTGGCACAGAAAGACGATTTGCGTTTTAGGCACACGTCCACACCACACCCACAAGGGTTGCTTTTGTAAATCTTGCAGAGAAGAACCCGGTGAAGGAGTGTCACTGTGTTGGTTGAGGCTGTGTTGAGGGGCATGATGGTCACTTCTTTTTATAGTCAATGACTTGCGAAGCGTCGATCCAAGAGTCAAAACTCGGCGGATATCCTTTCCAATGTACTTTGACTTCTTTGACATGACGTTTTCCCACTTTACGGGTTCTTCGATCGAGAATGCTTTCGATATTGTACACATCATCTTCTTATTTGGTCACACTTTGTAACTCGGGCAAGTAGAACTTCCTTTTCACACTTCCCCGTTCATGTCTTCCAATTTATAGACGGTAGGATGACGGTCACGTACTCGTCCAGTGACACGAAACAATTCGGTGGTCCAGTTGGGTAAGTAACCTTTGTCGAATACGCACCCAATCTCCCGTCGTCAACACCCCACACGGTTGTACGCTTTGACAAGGTGCGGTACGACGTCGATGTACTTGAGAGTGTGTTGTGCGTAAATTCCACATGCGTTCTTTCGAAGTGCGTTGAAAACGTTCCACGATGCGGGCTTTGGTTTCGGGATTCTCGGTGATTAAAAAATGAATGTCTCGTTTCTTCAATTCTTTTTGGAGAGCTTGGTTCAGCAATTTGGTGTCTTTGTCGGTTTGCCATCGAAGAGGGTGACGACCGCTTTGTTTCAACATCAGTTTTAGGGCTCGCACTAACTCAGTGCTCGATTTGGAAGTCTATGGCACGACCCAGGCAAATTTAAAAAAGACGTCGATGACATGAAACAAATATTTGTAACCACGATTGCAGGTGGCCAAATGAGAGACATTGGCTAAATCGGCTTGCCATCACTTGGGTGCGATTTCTGGGAAATTTTCGCCGAATGGGTTTGTGTAAGGTGTACGTGGTTTGTTCTTGTAACCATCGTTGCACTTGAGGTAAACGGACACTTTTCAGTCGGGTTTTGGCAGCACGATACAGTTTCTGAACCCCTTCGTATCCCGTAGGACTTTTTTTTAAATATGTCACCCACTCTTCAAGGATGCAAATCTTTTTTTCGTGTGGTATTTTCTTGGATTGTAATGCTTTGCGTGTCCGACGAGCAGTAGGTGTCAAGGAGGATGTCTGAACACGGGTAATCAGTTCTTGTTTAACTTCTGTCTTCCTCTTCCTTTTCTTTTCTAAGGAAGAAGGGGTTGCTATCATCATTTTAATCCAACCAATTCTGGATGTTGGTGGTGTTAACTTGCGTACTTTTTCTGGTGGAGTTGGTAACTCTTCTCCTTTTTCTGTCGTGGTCACTTGGGGTGGTGCTGTTGGTGGACTTTTCATTATGGTGTTTAAATCTTTCAGAGTCGGTGGAGCTGTTTCGTCTTGCCTTCTGGTGAAACAATTGAAGTCGCTGTAACACTTGACCGTACCACTGAAATTTTTCCGTTTCTGACAAATCGCTGAGATCTATCAATGATTGCAATTCGTGGGACATCTCGGTCAAATGAGGACTGGGAGATAAATTCAGGGTCCGTTGTTCTTGCCAACGATGGAATTCCATCCATCGTTTGTAAGGCACTAAATTCAGTTTTCGTTCTTCCATCAAATTCCAAAGGTGATTTCTGAGATACCTTCACCCAGAGACCCCTTTTATCTTCTTGATCCTTTTTTTCTTTGAGCCATATTGTGAAGCAGTAGCTCCCACCAGTCCTGTAATCAGTGGTGCCAATGTGGCTTTTAGCATGGGTACTAACAACAGGTGCACAAATCCTCCGCGTTGTACCAACATCTTTTTCTTTTGACAGATGGGTATTTTCTTTTGCACCATTTGGTGAAGAACGTGTCGATGCTTGGCTAAGCATTCTTTCTGATGTTCAGACAAAGGTATCGTTCTTTTGAAGACATTCAGACAACATTCGCACACTGTATCGAAGACGTCTATGGAGACTGTCTGAATGATTTGTTTTCACTTGGGTGGAGTGGCTTTGGACAGGACGGACAACACGTCCCAATGTTTGGCTAAACGAGGAGACAGTCCTTTCCTTTGAGGTAGAAGAGGGATGGCTTCTGTGGGGTGACATCATTGTTTGTTTCGGGGTACATACACAAATATACTGACGTCGATGACTTGGAACACATCCTTTTATCTTATTTTTTGGAGTAGGTCAAAGGGTTTGTAACCATTCTTTTTGACAAACTCTTTGACTATCGCTTCTTCAAAAATGTGACGACTTTTTTCTATATTGCCAAACAATCCTCCCCTTTGGTTGCTCCACTTTTTCTTTGGACGATGGGGACTTTTGGGGTTAGACGTCGATGCTTGGCTAAGCGTTTTGTCGGATGTCTGGTCAAACGACGAGACTGTCCTTTTCATTTTCATTTTCCCTTTTTTGGACAGAAGAATGACGATAGTGGTGGTGTGCACTTCTTTGACATCTTTTTGGTTCAGGAGCAAAAAATACACTGAAGTCCATTGCTTGACATGCGTTCTTTTTCTTATTTTTGGGGGATGTATTTTTGGATAACGTTTGATAGACCAGACTCTTTGAACATATGTTCTACCATTCCAGCACCAAAAAATTCTCCCCTTTTGTTGCTCCTCTTTTTCTTTGGACAGTGGGGTCTTTTCTGGGGTAGACGTCGATGCTTGGCTAAGCGTTTCTTCAGATGTGGAGTCAAACGACGAGACTGTCCTTTTCTTTTCCTTTTCCTTTTTGGTCAGGAGAACGACGATGGTGGTGGTGTGCACTTCTTTTAGGTGACATCTTTTGGCATTCAGGAGCACAAAAACGCTGATACCCATCGTTTTCCACAGGTCTTTTTTATAGTGGAATGCGTCGCCACTGATTGTCGGTACTTCCAATTATTTTCATGGCAGGCATCACTCGACATTGAGGGGTTCGCAACGGACTAAATCGGGTCAGTTCTTGCTTGGATAAATCCAGTAAACTCTGTAACATGCTCGATCTCTCTTGGACTTTGATTTTGGGGAGGTTACTTTGTTAGCAGCTACCTCAGCAGCTAAAGAGGAGGATGGTGTCACCGCTGGAGGAGAAGTTCCTGGAGGCACGTGTTTTCATTTTTTCAACAAATTAGGAAAGATGCATGTCAAATTGGGTTTGGCTGGCATCACCAGCAACGGAGAAGTAGAAGAACTTGAGGCTATTGGAGACGCGGTCACCGTCGCTGTAGGTCATTTTTGGGGGGATGTAAGGTTGAGTCCTGGCCGAAGTGCCTCTCTTGTACAAAGGTCCAGTTCTTCTTCATAATTCACCAGGATCAAGTCCTCACGAAGGACGTCCACGTGTTTCATGCATTTGGTTTTGTCGTGAATCATCCGGAAGTAGCGGGAAGGTTCTGTCAAATATTCCGTCTTGGGTAAACACGGTTGTTGTGCCATTTTGCCAGACAAGCAATTTAATGTCACTTTGGCAAACGATCGTCGACCTTCGTTCTTCTCTATGTGGTCTAAAGTGATGCCTTCCTGCTCCAAGTACTTCTGTCTGAATTTCTTTTGGTCTTCGGGAGTGTGGCACCAGGAAGAATAGCCGCTGGGTTCTTGTTTCAGTTTCAACAAGGCATCCACGTAGTCTGCGACAAAGCCTTTCTGACTCTCGTCGCCCTTGTGTTATTGTTCTGTGTTGGGAAAGTGGTAAAATTCGTACACTTATAACAGTTGGTATCCCAGGTCCAGAGCTTTAAACAATTCCACGCTGGCCCACGTTCCTGTCAAGGCTGATTCTTCCTGGGTATGATAACAAGGTTGGTCTTGGTTGCACGTTTCAGCACAAATACGGCACAAGGGAAACATGTTTTCCTTGGCAATGGTGAGGTAAAACGCGATGACACAAGCCCGTTGGAGGCAAGACTCTATATTTAATCAATCCTTAGTATTGTTGAATGGTGTCCAGGTCGATGTGTTCCGTCATTAATTGTGGGTGCCCTGCGGGTAAGTGACAATATTTGCACACGGAAGGATACAGCGAACACACGTCCAAGTATTTGATTTCTTCTCCTTTCTCCTCGTCGGCTTGGTACAGCAAACAGGTGGCATTGGTCCGTCCTCCGTACTAACTGTCCTGCGGGTTCAAAGGGTCCACCAACTTGTAACTTTCCACGATGCGATTAAACTCTGGATCGGTTTTCAAACGGTGATCGTACTCGTGTTCCCACATTTCCACCACTTGGTATCCTTGCTATTCTAACTTTAAGTGCCGCTGACAAGTAGCCTCGTACAAGTCTTCCATGGTACGTTGTAAAAATTCATTTTTAGTGTACCGTTGAGGGTAGCAGATTGGATATCCGTGAAATAAACAACCGTTAAACTCATATACGATCTTAGGGTTTTCTAAGTCCCAGCCATCCAACGAATACTTTCTGATGGTCTTTTCGCCTCCTTCGTTTCTGGCATGTTGGATCCATTTGTCTTCCTTGTCGCACAAGTAATGTAGCCACCGTAGGGCTTTGACTGAGTACTGATGTTTGAAAAAATTGGTCGTTAGAGGGCGTATGACAGCCAAGGTCTTCTCGGGCACAAATGGTTTGCAGTATACTAAGGAACACGCTTTGGCAATTATGCAGGCTTTCTTTCAGAGGTTAGATCCCTCAGTGATCCATGAACAGTTCTCGAAATTTTCTACAGCATCGCCGTAAAATGTTCACGTCGGAACGACAATACTTTAATATTTCTTCCTGAAAGTCGAAGGGGTCCGAGGCATGAGTGTGGTACCAAGAGTAGAAAGCTTCTCGTTGTTCGGTGCGCATGTTGTCGGGTCGTAATAGTGAATATCAGGCAAATGGGGCAGAACGGCGTGTTGATTGGCTTCAGTATTGAAAAAGTGTGCAAAATAGCCTTTGGTCATTTCTGTCATTCCAAATGTTTTAGGTATTCGACTCAAAGGCATGGCCAAGTAACTCATTGAATCTTTAAACTGCACTTATCCTACTTGCATGGAGATGATTTTGGCTCCGTTCAAGGTGACTTTAGTGTGTTCGGTACTTTGTTCCGTATAGTATTTCAGAAGAAACTGTCTATCGTATCCCGAGGAATTGTATGCCATCACCGTGGCATAGCGATGGCAATCTCCGTAACGTTCGATGTCCTCTTGGCTCCACGTCTCGTCAATAGGGTCTAAGATCCATTGGGCAAAACAGGTCAGCGTGTTAATTACCCGAACGATTTTTTCACGTCCTCCAGAAATCTTGCAATTGTGAGTTCATTTACTAAAGATAGGTTCTTGGATGCACTTCTCGCACACTCGATGAGCCACGCAGAAATAATGAATGTGAATGCCGGTCTCTTGCATGCATTCAAAATCGAAAAAGATGAAATTGTCTTTTTTCTTGTCAACTTCCTCCTCCTCCTGTTGGGGCTGGTATTTTTTAATGTAACGTTCGTGTTCCAAGTCCGAGATATGGTGACAAACGTGACATCGTTTCTTTCCTGGACATACGTGTGCCTTGGCACTATTGGAACGTATGACTTGTCCACAAGTAGGGCACAATCTCAGCAGTTGACAAGCACTTTTCTTCTCTGAACCTTGTGTCTTGAGATGTTGTTGGTAACAGGTAGGGCTGACAAAAGTGCGTTGATAAGCTGAGCAATGCACTCGTTTTTGTCCTTCGTCATGGCAGGATTTAGAGGCCAAACATCCTGGATATTTCGATCTCTCGATTGTTATACCCATAGTCACATTTATCACAATAATAACTGTATCCCAGGAATGCGGTGATACTGGTAATGGCATCGAAATGTTCATCGTGATGATAGACGTGAATGTATTTTCCGTCTTTGAAATCTTTGCCTTGAAACAACAGAGGTCTACGCACTTCTTGAGGGTGTACTTTCAAGGTGTAGCAAGGAGCCAAGACGTCTTGCAATTTTTGCATTTCAGTAATGCCACAGGGTGTGTCTTTAGGTAGACCAGCTTGCTGTAACAGTAGTTCCGCTTCTTTCTGTTGTTAGGCTCAGTTCGATTTTTGAATAGTTTGCCAGGCTCTTTTCTATTCTGCCGTGTCGTTCTTGTCTGCATACGTTCGTCCCACCACGATAGCCCTGGGTAAAACATCTTGTCTTGAGGGTTGTTAATTCGGACGAGGCTCTTTTTGGTGCTACGAAGTTCGTCCACCAATAACACCTTTTTGCGTCCGGTCCCTTTGGGAAGAGAAACGTGGGCCATGTACAGTGTCGCTTTTCCATCGGTGATGTGAAACTTGTCGTTGGACTGCTGCACGTGTTGAATCTTGTCGATGACTTTGGAAGGTGTCAGTTCTGATGGCCTGCTAAACTCGATCCAAATGGTTGACTTCAGACTGTCGTGATAAATGGAAAGTGTCAAGCGATCATCTTCTTTGGCTTCACATTGCCGTTTCAGTGTGGTTAACAAAGAATCCCACAAATCGGTGATGAAATCTTTTGCTTTCTCCAGCGGTACGTCGGACTTAAAATCTTTAAACTTCACCGTGTACGTGTAGGCTGTGGTTCTAAATTTTCTAGAGAAGCGTTTATCCGTCTCTCGAATGTGGTAGTAGTTTTCAGGGGTTACTGGTGGTGGACTTTGGTTTGACGTAGACTCTCTGGGTTTGGATTCTGGTTCACTCATGTCACCTTCGAAATCGCTGGCACGAATTTGAGCCAAGACTTGAGCTACTGTGCGAGGCGACAGGTCACATTTCTGCCTCTTACTTTCTTCTCCTTTCTTCACGAAATGATACGATCGTTCCATCTTGATTGCAAAAAGGTCAAATGACTACATTTTAAACACCATGGTCCCTTTCATATCAATATAAGGCCAGTGTCTTCCTTATATAAATGGTCAGTGTCTTCCCCAGAGTATTCATTTCACTCTCAATCCTACCAGAAAAATGGAAGAGCCAACACAGATCGAACTTCTGATTAGAGCTTTGCGAGGTGTTATACAAAGGTTTTCTTCAGAGAAGCCGGCAGACTACTCCCCTTCCTTTCGAGATAAAAGTCAAGATACTTGCTATATCTGTCAGAAAAAAGGTCATTGATCTTCAGAATGTCCACAACGTCAAAGCAAGACAAGCGTCAAAAGAGTAAAAGGTCAAGATACCTGTTATCATTGTCAAGAGAAAAGACATTGGCCTTCAGACTGCACTAAGAAACAACAGG